>JAWPHD010002889.1:0-236615 GCA_037043455.1 Cyrtodaria siliqua | reverse complement strand
TTCTTTCCCAACATGTATTTGTAAAGGACAGTTTTTCTTATTTGATTATGTAAAAAAACAAAAAAAACATTAAAAAAACACATAATATATCCGAAATTATGTACCATCCGAACTACTATGACACCGCACTTTTACGGCCCGAACATTTCACAAACATTCAATCGAAATACCATCAATAACGATTTTTTTTTCATGCATTAGTGTGTTTTTAATGACAAAAACGGTATTTCTTATCACAAAGGAAAGAAAACACAACCCTAATAGCAGAATAATGAGTTTTATGTCAACAATTGTCGACCTCAAAGTTGTGACAAACTGCCGACACGAAGCAAGGCAAAATATTCAAACTTCTTATTGTTTCAATGTGTGTATAACACATTTTAATTACTTTATTGCAAGTGTTTTCACAGTTCACAATACACATAGGAGTATTTTGTCTTGAGGAACTTGAGCTTGAGATCCAGTAAACATGAGACAGGCCCGGAATGGATTTCGAGGAGCCCCCGGCTATCCTATTTCTTGAGCACTGAATTGGTATAAAGTCAGACTTTCAGGTATAGTATGTTAGAGTTTGTGCTTAGATGTTGACTGGAACACGGGGTCTGTTTTCATCTTGTTTTCTTCTACATTCAGACTTGTGGGCAGACCTGGTGCATACAACGAGGCCTTTGGAGCTCGTCAGGAGGAGGTAACCCCATTATCTTTCTGTCTACATTTATTCCACCAGGATTGTGGAGGGGACATATAGTGTTAGCCTTGTCAGTACATCACACATACTGGTTAAGGCTTTTTCATCATTTTCGTTTTTTACTGATAGCTCTAAGCTCGTCAAATTTTATACACAGATATATCTATGTATTAAGTACATTCCAACCAGAAGTAGGTCACCGTGACCAAACTTGACCTTTCAATGATAGCCCTACCATCTTCAAACTTCATAATCAGAAACAACTGGATGAGTACTACGTTCCAGCCAACAAAAGTAGGTCACCCACCTTGACAAAAGAAGGTCACCAACCTTGAAAAAAGTAGGTCATCAACCTTGACCTTCTTTTACACTTGTTTATTGACACCGGTCAACACAAATGTTTTACAACGGTATGTTTGCTTTGTCCTCCTGATCGTGTTAAAGTTTAAAATTCCAAAGTAAAGATATAAATTAGAAATGCATTTATTAATTTCCTTAATATATTTGTGGGGAAGGTGTGTTTTCATGTCTATAATTCCTGTTTTATATCCACAGTGTGGTTCTGGTGGTTGTCTAATAGAGTTGTGTATACAGTTGGCCATCATCATGGCTGGTAAACAGTTCATACAGAACAATCTGCTCGAGATTGTCCTACCGTAAGTTGCCTGCCTGTCTCTCTCTCTCTCTCTCTCTCTCTCTCTCTCTCTGTCTGTAGTGTAGAGCGGGAGGGCTAAGGTTTTATTTGTAATTAGAGTTGAACACCTTAAAAGATACAAATTAAACCTTTAAAGTGTGACAGAAATTGTATGGGCGAAATATTTCTATAGCTTTTCTAATCTTTATATCATAAATTGTTAATTGTGTTTATTCACTTAAATCCAAGAAATGTTTTTATGTGTAATGTCTTCAAACAGAAAAAGCATCAAGTGGCTAAAGCGGTGCTATAGGAAGAGGATCTTGAAGGAGACGGCCGAGCAGAAGGCTCGCTTGTCGGCTTGGGAGAAAGATTACCAACTCAACGAACATACGTCTCTCTTCCATGAATATCTAGAAATGGGTAGGTGTACTAGTAGACTGGGTCTTGTCTTAGTGGTTATAGTTCTTTTAATATTTTGCAATCATAATCAAAATAAAATCTTAAAATCCTCTAATTCGTTATTTGTCTTTTTAGCTCGACTATTCGAAGAATAAGAGAGCTTATGTAATCACCCCGGGATTGGCGTCCGCGTCCGCGTCCCACATCAAGGTTTGCGTGTAAGCTGTGTTTACAAGTCTATATCTCTTACATTTTTTATCCTAGCACAACCAAATTTGTTCATGGGCTTCCTTATAGCATTATCTTAAGGGCTGCATAAGCAATTTTGGTTCTTGTAACCCATGGGCTCCCATGGAACCCAAATTATGATAGCCCATAAAATGTGCCCCATTTCACATCAAATTTTGCGTGTAAGCTGTGTTTACAAGTCTATATCTCTTAAAATTCTTACCCTAGCACAACCAAATTTGGCCATTAGCTTCCTTATAGCATTATCGTAAGGGCTGCTTAAGTAATTTTGGTTCCTGTAACCCCTGGGCTCCCATGGAACCTAAATTCTGATAGCCCTTAAAATATGTCTGTTTCACATCAAACTTTGCGTGTAAGCTGTGTTTGTATCTCTTACATTTTTTGTCCTAGCTGAACTAAATTTTAGAATTGGTTTCCTTATAGTATGTTGTAAAGGGTTGGATAAGTAATTTTGTCTTCTGCAAATTCTGGGCTCCCATGGAACCCAAATTGTGATGGCCCATAAAATGTGCAATAAAGGCAGATCTAGGTTTGCATGTAAGCATGTATATATCTATAATTTTGGTTTGGGATTTGTTATAGCATTATGCATCATATTACTTCACCCGTATTGGGGCATGGGCTCCCTCCTCCCCCCCCACCCCCCTGCCCCCACTCCCCTCCACCCCTTTTTTTTTTTTTTACGTATTTCTGTATTGTTTTAGTCAATTCTTACACATATATGTTGCAACCAATCCCTGCCCCCACCCGCCCGCCACCCCGTCTCTCACCCCCCACACCCCCCACACTTGAAACTTTTTTTTTTTTACATATTTCTTTGTTGTTTTAGTCAATTCTTACACATATATAGCCCCCTCCCCACCGCCCCCAACCCACTCCCGCCTTCCCACCCCCCTGCCCCCACTCCCCTCCACACTTTTTTTTTTTTTTTACGTATTTCTGTGTTGTTTTAGTCAATTCTTACACATATATGTTGCAACCAATCCCTGCCCCTGCCCGCCACCCCGCCTCTCATCCCCTCCCCCCCACCCCCCACCCCCCACACTTGAAACTTTTTTTTTTTTTACATATTTCTGTGTTGTTTTAGTCAATTCTTACACATATATATTGCCCGCCCCTCGCCTCTCACCCTTTCCCGCCCCACTTGATTTTTTTTTTTTTTTTTTTACATATTTCTCATGCCTCTCCACCCCCCCACCCCCTCAATTCTTACACATATATATTGCCCCCCCCCCCCCCCCCCCCCCCCCCCCCCCCCCCCCCACTCACCCCATCCCGCCCCACTTGAATTTTTCACTCCCCCCACAGTCACTCCCACTTGAAACTTTTTTCTTTTTTTTTTTACATATTTCTGTGTTGCTTTTGTCAATTCTTACACATATATGTTGCCCCCTCCCCACCTCTCACCCCATCCCCCCACCCCCCGCCCCCAACCACTTGAATTTTTTTTTTTTTACATATTTCTTTGTTGTTTTAGTCAATTCTTACACATATATGTTGCCCCCCCACCCACCCCCTCCCCCACCGCCAACCCACTCCCGCCTCCAACCCACTCCCGCCTCTCATTCCCGCTCCCGCTACCTGTGTTGCACCCCCACAACCCCCACCCACCCCCCTACGAATATTTTTATTTAATGTTTATTGTTTTTTTAGCTCTACTGGCCGAAGGCCAGCAGAGATTATGGGATGGCGAGTTGTCCGTCGTCCGTCCGTCCGTCCGTCGTCTGTCGTTAACTTTTGTCTTGTTACCACAATAGGGCCTTCATTTTTCATCCGATCTTTACCAAACTTTAACAGGTTGTTAATATCAATGAAAGCTCGGACAAGTTCGAAAACCAGCCAGATCGGAATAATTTCACCGGAGTTATGGCCCTTGTTTTGCTGAAAAATGCCATATTAAGCCTTGTGACCACTCTAGCACCTTCATTTATTATTTGATCTTTACCAAACTTGCACAGATTGTTAATATCAATGAAAGCTCGGACAAGTTCGAAAATCAGCTGAATTGGGTCAGCAACACCAGAGTTATGGCCCTTGTTTTTTCTGAAAAATGGCATTTTCTGCCTTGTGAACACTCTAGCACCTTCATTTATTATTTGATCTTTACCAAACTTGCACAGATTGTTAATATTAATGAAAGCTCGGACAAGCCAGCCAGATCGGAATAATTTCACCGGAGTTATGGCCCTTGTTTTTTCTGAAAATTTCCATTTTCTGCCTTGTGAACGCTCTAGCACCTTCATTTATTATTTGATCGTTAACAAACTTGCAGAGATTGTTAATACCAATTATAGCTTGAACAAGTTCGAAAATCAGCTGAATTGGGTCATTAACACCAGAGTTATGGCCCTTGTTTTTTCTGAAAAATGGCATTTTCTGCCTTGTGAACACTCTAGCACCTTCATTTATTATTTGATCTTTACCAAACTTGCACAGATTGTTAATTTCAATGAAAGCTCGAACAAGTTTGAAAACCAGCTAAATCGGATCATTAACACCGGAGTTATGGCCCTTGTTTTTTCTGAAAAATGCTATTTCCTACCTTGTGAACACTCTAGGGCCTTCAATATTAATCGAATCTTTACTTAACTTTGCCAGTGTCTTTATATCAATGAAAGCTCGAACAAGTTCAAAAACCGGCAAGATCGAAATAATTTCAACAGAGTTATGGCCCTTGTTTTGCTGGAAAATGCCATATTAAGCCTTGTGAACACTCTAGGACCTTCATTTATTATTTGATCTTTACCAAACTTGCACAGATTGTTAATATCAATGAAAGCTCGGACAAGTTCGAAAACCAGTCACAGAGGAGTTATGGCTCTTGATTTAGTTAAAAATGCTATATTTTGCCTCGTTAATACGGTAGGGCCTTCATTTTTCATCTGATCATTACCAAACTTTACCAGATTCTTTAGTTATGGCCTTTGATTTAGTTAAAAAGCTGTTTTTTGCTCGAAACTTTTAAGAAAACAGATCATTACCAAACTTTACCAGATTCTTTAGTTATGGCCTTTGATTTAGTTAAAAAGCTGTTTTTTGCTCGAAACTTTTAAGAAAACATAAATAGCAGTCACTCGCTTCATTGATATTATAAGAGCCATGTTAGCCAGTAGAGCGTCCACAGGCCCTCTTGGGCCTCTTGTTTTACATATATCTGTGTTGTTTTGGTAATTTCTTACACATAGCTTCTTACACATATATGTTGCCCCTTCCAGCCCCCCTCACACACACACACACTCTAAACTCTTTCTTTTTTTTTCTTCTTTTTTTTTTTACATATTAAATCAATCTAATTTTTTATTTTATTTTGTTTTACCATATTTCTGTGTTGTTTTGGTCAATTCTTACATAGCTTCTTACACATATATGTTGCCCCTCCCCCACCCCCCCGCCTCTACCCTATCCCCACTCAAACTCGATTTTTAAATATTTTTTTTCTTTTCATATTTTGTGTTTTGGTGAATTATTACATAGCTTCTTACACATATATGTTGCCCTCGCCACCCCCCACTCCCCCCCACCATCCACCCCTGCCTCTCTCCCACCCACAACTGGCACCCCACTCAAAACTCAAATTCTTTTTTTTTCTTTTTTTTTTTACATATTTCTGTGTAGTTTTGGTCAATTCTTACACATAGTTATGTTGTGCTCCCAACCCCACCCCCACATTGTTGTAGCCTTGTTTTCTGATGGTATATACTAGCTATAAATTTATTATTCTCTGAAAAACCGAATAGTCGAGCTGCGCTGTTCTCCGACAGCTCTTGTTCTGAATAGCTCTGAACCACTTATCTTTGAAGCCAATAATTCAAAGGGGACTTAATGCAGACTGATTTGATGATAGCTTGAGTTGTCTCTAATATTATAATCAAAAAACAAAACATAAGGACTTTTTTTTTCGTGAAAATTGGGAAAAGACGTAGGCCTGCTGATTTTGGGGGAAAAAGCATGATTTTGTCAGAACTGGGGGTAGGTGAGTTGGGGTTGGGATTTTGTGGAAAAAAGTATGAGATTGTCAAAACCGGGGGGGTTAGGGTGTGGGGGTGTGTGGGTGAGCGTGGGGGGAGAATTTTTTATTATCAAATAAAATAAGCATGGTTGTTCTGGGAGAGGACTCGTTTTTGCATACCGGATATGCTTATCCCGCATTTTACATGGGTGGCAGAAAGCCAGATCTTGCACATGGGGAAAGATAAAAAGTTGTGTGCTGATTTCAACAATGACAGTTGCATGACCTCATTTTGTAAATAAACATGCAAAACTTAGTAGTTGGTAGTCAATGCACAGAATGTAACTCATATGCAAGAAAAATAATCAATCATGGGTATATTCCAACTCTCGGTATAACTGTTTCACTCGGAACCTCGGCTCTGATAAAAAATAATTATACCTAGTGTTGGAATTCCCCGATCTTCACTGGATATCCATGAATGATTCTTATAATCTTATAGACTGGTGTGTATAATGCTGCTACAATCCCCTTTCATAGCATAACATTATATTCACTAAATGGATAGCTTGTTTTCCCCTGTTCTGCATGTATAAGATGAATTTTCATTACAGATTAATAATTTTGAAAGTCTCCAACAAATTTTGTGTACATTTTCGCAATGATAAATTTCCTGAATTTGTTAATGCGCTTTTATTTTAGTGCTACAGTTTGGTTTCCTGACGATATTTGTTGCTGCATTCCCACTCGGACCGTTGTGCTGTTTATTGAACAATATAATAGAAATACGGTCGGACGCCATGAAGTTTACTACAGATCTCCGCAGACCTGTCGCTGAGAGGGCCGCCAATATTGGTAAGTTTTAGTGGTGTGCGGTATTACCGATATACCAGTATATTATGAATAATTATTAGTTATAAATAATATAAATAATATGTATTATATACGCTCTGCCTGTACCGATAACGCTTGGTATTTTGCATAAAAGGCTGTTGAAACTTCATTTGCTGTTGCAAAAAAGTCAGTGACAAATGTTTGTTTTTTATTTTTACATTATTTTAAGATCAGACTGGTTCCGTTTCTAGTGTGATGTGAATTATAGCAGGTTACCAATGCTTTTAAGTACAGCAGGTCACGGAGCGCTTAATTTCTTAATTTCTTTATTTTTGACCAATACTAATCTACCACCATAAATGGTGTGTAAATAATTTAGACTAATTGTCTTTTGCCATTAGATCGATATATAATATTGAGTGCCCCAAAAGTGCAGGACTCAAAACACGTTGCGATGTTTCTATAGAAAAACTGGTAGTCATATGGAAATCTAGTAAAAATGAAGGTCTACTGTACTTTTAATACTGCTGTTTAGTGTTGCTTGTAAGTTAGTTCAATTAGTTAAGTTTATTTATTCTAGTTGCTAGGTTTTGCTTCCTAATACATGTTAACCTAATAACCTTGTTAGACGTCTTTTTGCCATGATACTATACACACATTGTTGAAATAATATATTGTGATATCGCGATACAATGTAGCCGTATCACAATATTGATCGCGATACGATATTTCCAATAATACCCATCCCTAATAAGTTTTAATGATTTTTTTCTCTGACATATGTTAGCAATTTACTAATTTTTTACCTGCACAAAATAAAAAAGGCAAGATATATATATATGCTATAGAAATAAACAAAACTACGATGAAAAATAATCAATCAAACACAGTATGAAAATATTGTAACAAGATGAACCAAGTGGAGACAGCTCACCAAAGGAGAAATCAAGAATAAATAAATTTACAGATTTATTTACAACAAGATGAATATATATACAAATGAACATAAATGACCAAGTAGAAATATCAACGTTTTTTAAAGCATTTTTAAATGAATTTCTATAAATGTTAGATGGAGTCCCTATTCACTTAATTAAACATTAAAACTGTTCGGTTTTAAATGAGACTGAATATCTGTATTTATGATATATGTATGCTATATCACAGCTATTTTATATCTCAAAGCTATATCCTTCTGGTGCAGATCAGTGTCCGGCACTAATACTTCACTTCCGCGAATTCACTTCCACGTTATAATGCACACACCCCTCATAAGCGGTTGCTATTCGTCTCGGTATCATACATACTTCTGGTGACGTAATTCCCATGCGAACACCACTCGCACGAGCCTTTCCGGCGATGGCTCAAGTCCCGGTTTTCCACATCCGGTGACGTCTTTTGCCTAGAGTCTCCGTGGCTACCGCCTGGTGTGTCGCCCAAATAGCGAATGATGTAGTTCCCCACCTACGACCCCGTAGACCACACTCCCGACAGGACGCTCTACCTGCGCTCCAAGCGTATAAGGCTACAAAATATATACTCAGTCTTACAATAATTTCGCAACATGTATTCTATAATAGCACTAAGGTATCACCATACCTAACAACTGATTGCAAAGCAATCGTTATTCAGAATAAACCCGAATTCTAAACCTTCCTCGAATTAACATTATGCTAAACTTTAACAAAATGTGTAATACAATTAGAGATGTAATTTATCGACAATCATTATGCTAAACTTTAACAAAATGTGTAATACAATTACAGATGTAATTTATCGACAATGAAATCTCACATTTCTAGATGTACCTCAAAAGACCATGAACATTATATTTAATTTTCAATGCAAAGACAACATGACTGAATGAATAACAGATAAACACATTATAGGCTATAATGGTACAGCGACCTCAGAGGGATTGAATCATAATGACAATCAACAACCTCATAAACAACCTCAAAGAGATTTACTCTGTACAATAAACAATACACTCTTATGCAATGAAGTAATGACAGTTAGAAACCTCCATAGAAAAAGTACTTACAATTTGAATCGCGTATTACATTTACTATCTACAGAACAACTGGCATTATCAATAATGTAAATATATGCCACAATATTCTATCAGACAATAATTTGCTAATATCCTGGCGTATGAAAACATACTAGAAATAAAGCCAATATCCTGCTAAACTATCTATGGTATTCAACGACAGATATTTGCTTCCGAACAACAATTTAAATATGACAATAATTTACAACAAATAAAATAAATTCGACTTACCCCATGCCGTTATGGTACTGGTCACTACTACCCAGGAAAATGGTTTGCGATCCTGTGACACATTCTTATCATTTCGACACCAATTTATACAGCCCCTACACGAGTACCTGACTGAACAAATGTCATGTTCTTCGGACTGCTCGTAATGCACTTAGTGACATAGTTTTGAACTCTATCTTATATAAGAAATCTATACATTTAGTTAGGCCCTGGTAAATTTGGCAAGTTTAAGCATAATACACAGTTTGTAAAATCATAACTTTCTTAATACTTGATGGATTTTGATGAAATAAAAGCCAAAACAACTTATTCTTTGTCAATAGAATGAAACTAGTAAAAGAACTTTACATTTTTTAGATATACGCATCGATTACAAGTGATGCACTTGGCAAAAATCTATCAAAATTCCTATTCAGAATCAGGGAAAATGAGGCCCTGACAAACACAGTTACAAATTCTTAAGTACATATGCACTCATTTTGTTACAAATATACAATAATAGTGTTATTATTAAATTTGTCCGGCAAAATATAGCTTGAACTTTTTATTTTGCCAGAGAATGAATTCGCGAGCCCGTCCTTTGTCAGAACAACTCATTCCGAATACTACTGGCCATACAAATTAAAAAAATTATAATATTGCAACCACTGTTGAGATACAACTAACTGCTTCTATCAATATTTGCTGACACCTTCTATATGAAGCAAGTTATTGCAAATTAATAAGTGGCATACATGCAGTTCAGATGGAATTGAATTGGGTTTTACGTCCATGGTCACCATAAGGGCATGGTGGTATAAAGTTGAAAATTTATATAATAACAACTTTAATATTGATATAAATTTATTGCCAACTAAAGTTTTGCGTTTGATATTTAATATTTATATTTCCTTTTCTTTCCAGGAATCTGGTACGAGATTCTTTATGCAATTTCCAGGGTGGCGATTATATCCAATGTAAGTTTGTGATTAGCTTTGTTTCATGTCTATAATCATTTCAATTTTAGGATAATAGTACATACTGTTAACACATTGTCAACTGTTTATTATGCAACAAATTAATTTTATAAGTAAACTTAATAATACACAATTGCATATAATACACAATACATATAATACACAATGTATATAATACACACTGCATATAATACACAGTGCATATAATGCACAATGCATATAATACACAATGCATATAATTCACAATGCATATAATTCACAATGCATATAATACACACTGCATATAATTCACAATGCATATAATACACAATGCATATAATTCACAATGCATATAATACACAATGCATATAATTCACAATGCATGTAATACACAATGCATATAATACACAATGCATATAATACACACTGCATATAATACACAATGCATATAATACACACTGCATATAATACACAATGCATATAATACACAATGCATATACACAATGCATATAATACACACTGCATATAATACATACTGCATATAATACACAATGCATATAATACACAATGCATATACACAATGCATATAATACACACTGCATATAATACACACTGCATATAATACACACTACATATAATACACAATGCATATAATACACACCTCATATAATACACACTGCATATAATACACAATGCATATAATACACAATGCATATAATACACAATGCATATAATACACACTGCATATAATACACAATGCATATAATACACAATGCATATAATACACAATGCATATAATACACAATGCATATAATACACACTGCATATAATACACAATGCATCACTGTTAACAGTGATCTGTTTCTTTACTAATACTTACGAGATACTCAAATTACAAAAAAAGGCAATTAAATTTGTCTCCATTCTGGGGTGTTTTATTTTCCTCCTGCGTGAATATAAACTTGTTTTAGTAAAGCTGTTTATTGTCTCCTGCGTGTATATGAACCATTAAGAATAAAACTGTTCATTGTCCTCCTGTGTGTATAGGAACTACTTCTGTAAGCTGTTCATTATACTCATGCATGTATATGAACCAATTCTGCTTTCCTCCTGCGTGTATATGAACCTTTTGAGTATAAAAAGTCATTCATTTGTCCTCTGCATATAATTCTTTGTCCTGTGTTTATATGAACCTACTGAGTGCATGTCCTGCTGCATGTATATGAACCACTTCAGCAAAGCACACAACATTGGTGTTCTACACAACATTTCTGTTGAGGAAAAACTGAAAATAGAAAAAGAAAAGATCTTGCTGTCATAGCCAAAACTGAAAATACAAAGTTGGGTCATATCTCAGTGACACATTTTTTTATATACACCTATAATTTAAGGACCATGTTTTGATTTGTGTCACTTTTTAAAGTGCTGTTATTGATTGATTTGCTGTCGTTTTGCAATTTTTAAGTTTCGTTGTCTTCTTTTACAATTGTTAGGTGACACAAATTTATCTTTTTTTTTATATAAATATGACATCCTGAATATTAAAGATTCAGTAATTACCAGTATTACTGTGTTTTTTTTGTGGTCCTTAAATTTTTTGAGGAGTATATGATTACCTGTACTGAGACACATGTCATGTTTACCTGTATTGTGACATGTCTATGTTTCTGTATCATGACACATGTCATGGTTTCCTGTATTGTGACACATGTCGTGGTTTCCTGTATTGTGACACATGGCATGGTTTTCTGTATTGTGATGCATGGCATGGTTTCCTGTATTGTAATGCATGTCATGATTACCTGTACTGTGGCACATGGCATGGTTTCCTGTATTGTGACACATAGCATGGTTTCCTGTATTGTGACCTGGTTTCCTGTATTGTGACACATGTCATGATTACCTGTACTGTGGCACATGACATGGTGTCCTGTATTGTGACACATGGCATGGTTTCCTGTATTGTGACATGGTTTTCTGTAGTGTGACACATGTCATTATTACCTGTACTGTGGCACACGGCATGTTTTCATGTATTGTGACACATGGCCTCCTGTAGTGTGATACATGTCATGATAACATGTACTGTGGCACATGACATGATTTCCTGCATTCTGACACATGTCATGATTACCTGTACTGTGACACATGTCATGGTTTCCTGTATTGTGACACATGGCATGGTTTTCTGTATGTTGACATGGTTTCCTGTATTGTGGCACATGGCATGCTTTCCTGTATTGTGACACATGGCATGGTTTCCTGTATTGTGGCACATGACATGGTTTCCTTTATTATGACACATGGCATGGTTTCCGGTACACATGGCATGGTTTCCTGAATTGTGACACATGGCATTGTTTCCTGTATTGTGACAGTAATACTATACTTAGTACCATAGGTTTCTTTGTGCTTTAATATTTCCTTATTTTGTTATTGCAGGCATTTATCATAGCCTTAACATCGGACTTCATCCCTCGCTTGGTGTACATGTATTACAAGACTGAGGACGGAACGTTGCAAGGTTACACCAACTTTACACTGTCATCTTTCAACACATCAGACTTTGACAGCGACAAGAAACCTTACTTCTCACAATCTGTGGAAATATGCAGGTATGGGAATACATTTACACTTCACAACATCTGTGGAAATATGCAGGTATGGAAATACACACTTTACAATATCTGTGGAAATATGCAGGTATGGAAATACACACTTCACAATATCTGTGGAAATATGCAGGTATGAGAATACAGTTCCCACTTCACAACATTTGTGGAAATATGCAGGTATGGGAATACAGTTCATACTTCACAACATCTGTGGAAATATGCAGGTATGGGAATACAGTTCACACTTCACAACATCTGTGTAAATGTGCAGGTAAGGGAATACTGTTCACACTGCACAATGCCTGTGGAAATATGCAGGTATGGGAATACAGTTCACACTTCACAACATCTGTGGAAATTGGCAGGTAAGGGAATACAGATCACACTTCACAACATCTGTGGAAATATGCAGGTATGGGAATACAGTTCATACTTCACAGCATCTGTGGAAATATGCAGGTATGGGAATACAGTTCAGACTTAACAATGTCTGTGGAAATTGGCAGGTAAAGGAATACAGTTCAGATTTCACAACGTCTGTGGAAATATGCAGGTATGGAAATAGAGTTCAGATTTCACAACGTCTGTGGACAATATGCAGGTATGGAAATACAGTTCAGACTTCACAACATTTGTAGAAATTAGCAGATATGGGAATACAGTTCATACTTAACAACGTCTGTGGAAATATGCAGGTATGGAAATACAGTTCAGACTTCACAACATTTGTAGAAATTAGCAGATATAGGAATACAGTTCATACTTAACAACGTCTGTGGAAATATGCAGGTATGGGAATAAAGTTCACACTCACAACATTTGTGGAAATATGCAGGTATGGGAATACAGTTCACACTTCACAACATCTGTGGAAATATGCAGGTATGGAAATACAGTTTGTAGCTCGACAGGCCAAGTGAGCTTATGGAATAGTGCTTTGTCCACCGTCTGTCCCGTCAATTTTATTTTTCATTTGATTTTCACCATACTTAGTGGGTGTATGTCAATAAGATGTTGGTTCTTTTCGAAAATAGGTTGTGGGATAAAAATATAGGTCACTAGGTTAATTTTAAAAAAAAAAGCTGGTAAAAGTAATAGTGTCATTACTTTTGGTTGGATTTGCACCAAACATGGTCATAGGGTGTGTATCAATAAGATGTTGGTTCCTTTTAAAAATGGGCCAGATTAGGTCATATGCTAGGTCAATAGGTCAAATTAATAAAAAGGCTTGTTAAGGAAATAGGGCTTTTATTTTCGTTCCATTTATTCACTTTAGGTGATGACAAGTAAAGGAACAAACTGCAGGGCCTCGTTCAGTTTGTCTGTTTTAGTTATAAGTTGCACCTGAAATCAATTGAACGGGTGTTAACATTAAACATTAGTAAACAATGGTGCGAGCCATTTGAGATTGTTTAATCATGTGACACAGCAACGATCAGCTCTTATTGTACCATTTTATTAAACAACAATTTTCGTTACATATCGTTCACCATCTAGAATAAACAGTTTCTGAAAATAGTTTAATATTCACTGTCGACTGAACTCATTACTGGCTGTGCTTCTTGTAATATCCAGCAGATATATGGAATATCCTACACTCAGGATGATTGTTTAAAAATATTTATATGACATTGATTGTGAAACAAGTTCTTGCACCTTATATTACTCACTCTCGATGGCTTCCTGGGTGAAACCAGTACTAAATACTAGTATATCAAATCAAGATGATAAAAATATCAGTATCAGATCCATTGTGTTTGACATTTGTATTACTACAGTCAAACCTATAAACATTCAAATTTAAGTTTACCTGTATTTCGACACTAGCTGTGTTATGAGACCACTTTTGCTCCTCCCTCTAGTGGTCTCTTAAAGGCATTTGCTGTAGTTTTGCATGCACAGCTTTTTTGGGCGACTTTGCTTCTAAAACTATTGGATGGATTTTCCTAAAAATTTACTGGAATGTTACTTTTGATGTCTTGTTCTCTTCTTTGTCTTTTTTTCATTTTTTTGAATTTTGTTTTTGAATTTTTATTTTTGAATTTTTTTGAATTTTTTTATTGTCTTTATTTAAATAAAGGCCTATTATTAGATACATAAAATAGGGAAAATATAGCATTTTGTAAAAATTCCAACAAAATTAAAAAATTTAAACATAATGGTATGGTTCCAAAAACCAATATTAAATCTCAATATGCATGGTGACCTATACATTTAATTGAATAGATTGTCTAAATATATGTTCAAATAAGTGCCTCGGAAGTTTGAACAAATTATGTTATTAGGAACATAACAAAAAAGGAAAATATACCATTTCTATATAATTTCATACAAAACTTGGCCTTTTAGCATAGGGGTAGGGTTTCAAATTTTTTTTCTAAACAAGCATGGGGACCTATCAATTGTATTGCACATTTTGTTTTTATATATGTTAAATTATGTGCTTAGAAAGTTTTAACAAAATTCTGTTATTGGGAACATACAAAAAAAAAAGGAAATTGTATCATTATGGGCTAATTTGTGCATAAATTGTGGTAATGGTCTCAACAGATTTTGTAAAAAAATATAGGTTTTACATAAAGATGAGCTTTAAATGTTATT
This sequence comes from Cyrtodaria siliqua, assembly GCA_037043455.1. Taxonomy (NCBI): domain Eukaryota; kingdom Metazoa; phylum Mollusca; class Bivalvia; order Adapedonta; family Hiatellidae; genus Cyrtodaria; species Cyrtodaria siliqua. Next base: position 221,424 of record JAWPHD010002889.1, on the reverse strand, counting down.
GTAATTAAATGTTCTTTACTTTAATACAATTTTAGCAGAATTGTGACCAATGAATAAATGATTAGACTTCAAAAATATCTTATTTAGCTATTTTATGGACTTGTTCAACTTTTTGGACATATTGACATGACGGTGGCATTACAAATTATTTTTTAAAATTTAAACAAGCATGGTGACCTACCATTATTTTTGCCTTTTCTGTCTATATATATAACAGACTTACTGTACAAAAAGTTTAAAGAAAATCTGTTGTGCAGAAAAAACTATAGAAAATGTCTTTAAAACAGGTACATTTTATTTTGAAAACAAAAGATTGTGAACTGAAGTGGTGGTCTTTTAAGGCAGGTGGTCTCTTATTAGAGGTGGTCCACCATTTTGAATGAAATAAAAGGCAGGGCAGCGTTATTTTCAAGATTTTATTTTGATCAGAAATAATTAATTATAGGAAAAGAATGTTACCTGTTTCTTCACAGAATACTTATAAATTAAAACAGCCATGCTTAAACAACGTGCAGCAATGTTGAGTATTTTTTATTTTTTTATTAAAATAACAATCAAAATCACATATATATAGGTATGGCCTCTTTAAATCCGCTTAAACAATACAGGTAAATTATTACATTTGTAATAAATTCAATTCAACAAAACCAGTCAAATATCTTAAATATTAAGAGTGCAATGTTTTGCTATTTTTCTTTACGCACCAGCAGCTGTTCAAATTGTATTTGTTTAAAAAAATAATAATAACAGGACTGTTTTTAAACATACAAGTTTATAAACAAGATAGTAAATACTAGTAATTGTATAATATTGCTCTCGTAATTGTTTCAGATACTAGTTATTGTATAATATTTCTCTCGTAATTGTTTCAGATACTAGTATTGTATAATATTTCTCTCGTAATTGTTTCAGATACTAGTAATTGTATAAAATTGCTCTCGTAATTGTTTCAGATACTAGTAATTGTATAATATTGCTCTCGTTATTGTTTCAGATACTAGTAATTGTATAATATTTCTCTCGTAATTGTTTCAGATACTAGTAATTGTATAATATTGCTCTCGTAATTGTTTCAGATACTAGTAATTGTATAATATTTCTCTCGTAATTGTTTCAGATACTAGTAATTGTATAATATTTCTCTCGTAATTGTTTCAGATATAAAGACTTTAGGAACCCTCCATCTGCAGGAGTTGACAAGTATGAATACTCCCAGGATCACTGGCACGTGCTTGCCGCACGGTTCGCATTTGTAGTTGTTTTTGAAGTAAGTTGATATTTTTGTATATATGGTGTTTTATTGAAGCGTAGAAAGTAATGTAACTTAAAGACACCTGCGTATATCTCGATATAGAAACAGTATTGTGTGTATCTCAATGTAGAGAAACAAGCTTGTGTGTATTTCAGTGTAAAAACAAGACTTGTGTGTACCTCAAAGTAGAAACAAGCTTGTTTGTATATCAGTGTTGAAAAATGATTTATGTATATCTCAGTGTAGAAACAATATTGTGTAATCTCAATGTAGAAACAGTAGTGTATGTATATCTCAATGTAGAAACAGTATTGTGTGTATATCTCATTGTAGAAACAGTATTGTGTAATCTCAATGTATGTATATCTCAATGTAGAAACAGTATTGTGTGTATATCTCAATGTAGAAACAGTATTGTGTAATCTCAATGTAGAAACAGTATTGTGTGTATATCGTAATGTAGAAACAGTATTGTGTGTATATCTCAATGTAGAAACAGTACTGTTTGTATATCTCAATGTAGAAACAGCACTGTGTGTATATCTCAGTGTAGAAACAGTATTGTGTGTATATCTCATTGTAGAAACAGTATTGTGTAATCTCAATGTATGTATATCTCAATGTAGAAACAGTATTGTGTGTATATCTCAATGTAGAAACAGTATTGTGTAATCTCAATGTAGAAACAGTATTGTGTGTATATCTTAATGTAGAAACAGTATCGTGTGTATATCGCAATGTAGAAACAGTACTGTTTGTATATCTCAATGTAGAAAAAGTACTGTATGTATATCTCAATGTAGAAACAGTAGTGTATGTATATCTCAATGTAGAAACAGTATTGTGTGTATATCTCATTGTAGAAACAGTATTGTGTAATCTCAATGTATGTATATCTCAATGTAGAAACAGTATTGTGTGTATATCTCAATGTAGAAACAGTATTGTGTAATCTCAATGTAGAAACAGTATTGTGTGTATATCTTAATGTAGAAACAGTATTGTGTGTATATCTCAATGTAGAAACAGTACTGTTTGTATATCTCAATGTAGAAACAGTACTGTATGTATATCTCAATGTAGAAACAGTATTGTGTGTATATCTTAATGTAGAAACAGTACTGTGTGTATATCTCAATGTAGAAACAGTATTGTGTGTATATCTCAATGTAGAAACAGTATTGTGTGTATATCTCAATGTAGAAACAGTACTGTTTGTATATCTCAATGTAGAAACAGCACTGTGTGTATATCTCAGTGTAGAAACAGTATTGTGTGTATTGTTTATTTCATTGTATAAAGTCGTTTAGAGTTAAAGACTTCATTTCTAAAAGCACATTCACATACTTCTGTTGTGTTTAATATTTGAATTACTGTTGTTTTTATGCCCCGCAACAAAAGTTGAGCAGGCATATAGTGTTACCATTGTCCTTCCCGTCCGTCCCTTAACATCCATAAAAAGAAAATTCTCGTTGTGTCTAGTTGCCTTGTTGATTTCCATAGCATTAAAAAAATACGAGATTACAGAAGTTGATGAGGCAGTGCAGTCCGCTGGGTTTGGTACGGAGATGACCCAAGCAGCATGCAATGTCGTGATATATCAAGGCTATTCAGGCAGCTGTATTAAAACATGTGCATTATGTTGCATTTTTGGAGTTCCAAAATAAGTAGTCACATTTGTGCATATTTAGTAATTTATTTAACTTATAGGATCAAATTGATCATCATATAATTTAATCCAACTGGCTTTAATGAAGCGCTTCCGTGGTCGCAGTGTTAACGACGTTGTGTTGTAAACCTTCTCGCCTCTGACCGCTGCGGGTTCGAATCCCACTGGGAGCTCGACTTGTAAGTGAGAAAGCGTCGAGTCTTTACAGATTGCGGGAGGTGTACAGTACTGGTTCTACCCAGAAAAAGTGGATGGTCTGCCTCCACCCAAAAAAATTTGACCATCATATATAACCTTACATGTATTGGAAATGACGTAAAACACCATACAAATCAAATCAAATTTAATAAATTCAATATTAAACAGGCAGTCATACAGGCGCGTAGCGTGCCATACTCATTTACTCACGTGAGTAAACTTTTCAAAAGGAGGCTCAAAAAATAAAAACTCGAAAAACGCAATAACAAGCGGACCTATTTTCGACGGGATTTAAATCTTTCATCCTGACCCTAAAATGCACCAGAAGTCACGTACAAGCATTTATTTTTTAACGGACCACCACCAGCGTGAGGGGGGCAACCCCCTCCCGCACCTAACCCCATGAGTAATTGAGATTTTGGTCACGCTACGCCCCTGTCATGAAGAATTTTCTATATATTGACTCTTCATAAAGGAAAATGTCAGATTAGTCAGAATTGGGGACAGTCTTTACATGTCAGCACTATTGTTTTATTGAATAATGAAGAAATTTCACCCTGCATCTTAATTCTTATTTCAGAACTTTGTTGTTGTGCTCACTAGTCTTATTGCGTGGCTGATCCCGGACGTACCGGCCAAGATTAGGAAAAATATTCGTCGAGAAGCCTACATTTCAAATGAAATTGTCATACAGGCGGAGCTCTCCAAGGCCAGGGGTGGAACATCATTAGGCGACATACTGCTGGGAGGGTTTGGAAAGAAGATGAAGATTAAAGATGACGTTAACGGTTCGGAGATGCGACATCGTAACGATAACGCAGATTCAGAAAAGATTGTGATAGACGATGTGTCTGTGTCAAATATTTAGGGGTCTGGGTAAAGGTTTTCCTACAGTACCTAGTGTGTGTATCGAATATTTACGAGTTGGAGAGTTGATGGACATTAGGGTCACCTAGAGTGTGTCTTAATATGTAGGGGCTGTGGAGTTGGTAGATCAGGGGAGTTTTTGAACAGCAATTCAATTGAATTCATCTTCTTCTCTACTGCTTTTTCCATAATAAAAGTGTCAGAGATAGTTATATAGGCTTTCTACTAAATTTCATTCAGACTAGCCACAATAGATATTGCAAGTGAATGATACTTGTTTGAAGGACCAGTAGCTAGTCTATATGACATTGTGTACCTTTCCTTGTATAGGTTATTATTATCAGAAGTGCAATAACAAATATGTGCACTTTTTAAAACTTGTTTTTAGTATAAGTAATTTTACCCCATTTTGTACCTTTGATTATATACCATATTGTATGTTCTACTTCATATCATTTTATGTTTTATGTGAGGAAGCTATCCAGCTGGCTTGCGGAACGTCGGTGGTTCTACCCAGGTGCCCGCCCGTGCACGTAAATTGCCCGGAGGGTCACCTGGGGGTCTTCCACCACCAGTGGAAGCTGGAAAGTCGCCATATGACCTTAGCTGTTGGTGCGACTATAAACTCCAATTCAATTCAAAATTCATTTTATGTATTTTATTGTCAAAGAAATATTTACAATTAACACATTAAATATTTAAATGTTTTTATTGCCTTTTGAACAAAATTTATATTAATGTTTTTACGTGTTTGCCATTAGTTGCCTTAGTATGTAATTATACTCTACCCCAGCGATGTTTTATGGCTGAACCATATAATTTGACGATACTCCAGCCTAGCTTTGCTGTATGATTGAACGATATTATGTGACAATACTCCAGCCTAGTATTGTTTTATGGCTGAACCATATTATGTGACGATACTCCAGCCTAGCTTTGTTGTATGGTTGAACCATATTATGTGACGATACTCCAGTCTAGCTTTGTTGTATGGTTGAACCATATTATGTGACAATACTCCAGCCTAGTATTGTTTTATGGCTGAACCATATTATTTGACGATACTCCCGCCTAGCTTTGTTGTATGGTTGAACCATATTATGTGACAATACTCCAGCCTAGCTTTGTTGTATGGCTGAACTATATTATGTGACGATACTCCAGCCTAGCACTGTTGTATGGCAGAACCATACTATGGGACGATGGTCCAGCCTAGCATTGTTGTATGGCTGAACCATATTATGTGACGATACTCCAGCCTAGTATTGTTGTATGGTGGAACCGTATTATGTGACAATACTCCAGTCTAGCATTGTTGTATGGCGGAACCATATTATGTGACGATACTCCAGCTTAGCATTGTTGTATGGCAGAACCATATTATATGACGATACTCCATTCTAGCATTGTTATATGGCTGAACCATATTTTGTGACGATACTCCAGCCTAGCCTTTTTGTTACATATCGTTTTTGGCTTGCATTCTTAGACATTCAGAAGTATAGCATTTCACTTTATAGTGTTAACAAATGTACACAATTCGTTATTTTCTGATGCTAACCAACCACAAAGTATACTACAGGAAACTGGAGAGATGAGATATCACTTCAAGGGTTGAATGCAAAACCATTGTAACTATACCTAAGTAAACAATAAGATACCACACTTTCGCGTTGAGCCATCAATATGCCTTTTATGTGATGTCCGAGCATTTATATTTTCAATTTGACAGGAAGATAAGGCATTAAAATGTTATGTCATTTAACCAGTGTCTAGTACTTCTGCAGAATGGTCAGGAAACATTGTTTTTTTTAAATATTTACACACAAATGCGTTTTAGATATACCATGTTATTCAACTTGTACCTCATATACAAAGATAAGGTTGTCAAACATTAAAAACTATATCAATATTATAGTTTGGAATTAATTTTGTTTAATTGTAACTTTATATACTAGTTAATGTACTTTAAATTATTTATATTTAAACATAGTTTCTGCATCATGCTTTTCTACAGTATATAATACAGTTCTTTTTATTCTACAATATTCCCCGTGTGGTTGCCAGGGTAGAATACAACCACTGCAAATCCCGCTAGAGGCAGAGGGGTAGGACCCCACTTCATGTTCATTTTGTCATTTTTTATCATGCTCATTCAAGGTTTTCTTCATGACACCACATATGCAAATGTGGAAACGTGGCTCCATCGTAAATGGAGTGTCTACAATAGAATTTGCAGCAACTCTGCAGTTCTGCAGGTTAGACGGTTCTATGCCCATTCTCCATATTTTATCTAGATGTAAATGGAGGAGGAGCCTGGCATGTTCATCCCTGTTTGGCGCCATATAACCATTCGTGTTTTGGTGCGCCGTAAAACCCCAGTTCAATTCAATTCAATTAGTCTACGATATACTATAATATACATGGATCTAATGTTATCATGCATGAATTTATTACTGTAATGAGTGTATTTATTAATACTGTTATGCATGTATGTTTGCTATAATGCATGTATTTATTATTTAAATTGCATGGATTCAATACTGCATTGTATGAATTCAATACTATAATGCATGGATTCTATACTATAATGCTTGTATTAACTATAATGCATGAATACTATAATGCATGGATTCATTACTGTATTTTATGGATTCAATACTATAATGCATGGATTCAATACTATAATGCATGGATTCAATACTGTATTGTATGGATTCAATATGATAATGCGTGAATTCAATACTATCATGTATGGATTCATTACTGTATTGTATGGATTCAATACTATAATGTATGGATTCATTACTGTATTGTATGGATTCAATACTATAATGCATGGATTCAATACTATAATGCCTGGATTAACTATAATGCATGGATTCAATACTATAATGCATGGATTCCATACTGTATTGTATGGATTCAATACTATAATGCATATTCAGTACTGTATAATGCATACATTTATGATAGTATTTTTAGTACTATAAGGTATGGATTGATTTAAATAATGCATGAATTTAATATTGTAATGAAACATTTCATAGTAGAACTATAACAGTTATGTTTATAGGAGGAATTTAAATATATAACCTATACTGTGTTCATGAGCCATTAAACAACATTCAGTTGTGTGATAGTAAACTATTTCTTGTCGCCGTATTGCAGATTTCACAGGAATATGTAGATGTTTGAATCTATTAATGGAGCATATGTAGATTCTTCACAACCCTGTGTTCATTCTGCAGTGTTTGTGTGGGCAATGGCCTCGTGTGGTTCCGGGGGCCCTGTTTGGTTCCCGTTTGCAGATCCCGTTGGAGGGGAAGGCAGAGGGGTAGAACCTCCCCAAATTCATTTTATCATGTTTTGTTCTTGCTCATTAAAGGTCTTCATCATGACCCCTGCATTGTTTTAGGTGCCATCTCGCTCATATCGCTAGAGCAGTGGCAGAACAACTATAACGTGGCTTCAGCGTAAATGGAGTGTCTACAATAGAATTTGCAGCAACTCGGCAGTTCGGGGTGAGAAGGTTCTAGGCCCGTTCTCCATATTTTATCTCGATGTACATGATGAACCTGGCATGTTCATTCCTGTTAGACGCCATATAACCTTTCATGTGTTGGTGAGCATTAAAACCCCAATTCAGTTCAGTTGTGTGGGTGATGGTGGTGGTAGTCTCCTTCAGCCTTTTGTCCTCGTTTACACAATGTATTTTGTTGTTTGTGTAGTGTACAGAAACAAAAGGCATGGATATTGGGGGTGGGTAAGGCGACTTGAAAAAACAACAACAGCAATTATAGCAGTTTTAATACTAGAGTGGGGAAGTGGGGGCGAGTGGATGTGAATTAGAGATGTGTTTATCGTTCTTTTTTGTATTCAATGATGTACCATTATTGACACCGCGTATGCAAGCGTGGAAACGTGGCTCCATCGTAAATGGGGTGTCTACTATAGAATTTACAGCAACTCTGCAGTTATGCAGGTAAGACGGTTCTAGGCCCATTCTCTATATTTTATCTTGATGTAAATCGAGGATGAGCCTGGCATGTTCATTCCTGTTGACGCCATATAACTGTTCATGTGTTGGTGTGCCTTAAAACCCATTTTAATTCATATACCATTATGATGATGTGTACCATAACCTCAATTTGTTAAATAAAGAATCCATACTAAAACATGGCAGACATTGTGGAGGTGAGAAGGTTCTAGGCCCATTCAGCCATCTTGATATTAATGGAAGGTGGGCCTGGAAGGTTCATAACTGCTGGCGCTGTACAACCTTTTTGTGTTGGTGCATTGTAAAACCCTATTACACATCCCACCCCCACCCACCCCCTTCTGATGGGTTTATATCAATGATACCTGAGTGTGAACCTTATGTGAGGGTTTATCATTATTCTTGTATTAGTATATTTTTATATGAGTTGTAACTTATTACACATGAATCTCATTATGTACATGCATGTTTATATAGTGTCTTTATCCTACTGATAAAACGTACCAATAAATATTTGATATAAGTTGCAGCGTTCATGTTTATTATTTAACAAGTCCAATCTTAGATGAAATAAGGACTGTAGTCGGGTCTATTTTGTAACAATTCATGTCAGTGTTCATGACTGTTATGTAACAAGTCCTGTCAGTGTTCATGACTGTTATGTAACAAGTCCTGTCAGTGTTCAGGACTGTTTTGTAACAATTCATGTCAGTGTTCATGACTGTTTTGTAACAAAAGTCCTGTCAGTGTTCATGACTATTTTGTAACAATTCATGTCAGTGTTCATGACTGTTTTGTAACAAAAGTCCTGTCAGTGTTCATGACTATTTTGTAACAATTTGTGTCAGTGTTCATGACTATTTTGTAACAATTCATGTCAGTGTTCATGACTATTTTGTAACAATTCATGTCAGTGTTCATGACTATTTTGTAACAATTCATGTCAGTGTTCATGACTGTTTTGTAACAAGTCCTGTCGGTGTTCATGACTGTTTTGTAACAAGTCCTGTCAGTGTTCATGACTATTTTGTAACAATTCATGTCAGTGTTCATGACTGTTTTGTAACAAAAGTCCTGTCAGTGTTCATGACTATTTTGTAACAATTCATGTCAGTGTTCATGACTGTTATGTAACAAGTCCTGTCAGTGTTCATGACTATTTTGTAACAATTCATGTCAGTGTTCATGACTGTTTTGTAACAAAAGTCCTGTCAGTGTTCATGACTATTTTGTAACAATTTGTGTCAGTGTTCATGACTATTTTGTAACAATTCATGTCAGTGTTCATGACTATTTTGTAACAATTCATGTCAGTGTTCATGACTATTTTGTAACAATTCATGTCAGTGTTCATGACTGTTTTGTAACAAGTCCTGTCGGTGTTCATGACTGTTTTGTAACAAGTCCTGTCAGTGTTCATGACTATTTTGTAACAATTCATGTCAGTGTTCATGACTGTTTTGTAACAAAAGTCCTGTCAGTGTTCATGACTATTTTGTAACAATTCATGTCAGTGTTCATGACTGTTTTGTAACAAGTCCTGTTAGTGTTCATGACTATTTTGTAACAATTCATGTCAGTGTTCATGACTGTTTTGTAACAAAAGTCCTGTCAGTGTTCATGACTATTTTGTAACAATTCATGTCAGTGTTCATGACTGTTATGTAACAAGTCCTGTCAGTGTTCATGACTGTTTTGTAACAATTTGTGTCAGTGTTCATGACTATTTTGTAACAATTCATGTCAGTGTTCATGACTATTTTGTAACAATTCATGTCAGTGTTCATGACTGTTTTGTAACAAGTCCTGTCGGTGTTCATGACTGTTTTGTAACAAGTCCTGTCAGTGTTCATGACTATTTTGTAACAATTCATGTCAGTGTTCATGACTGTTTTGTAACAAAAGTCCTGTCAGTGTTCATGACTATTTTGTAACAATTCATGTCAGTGTTCATGACTGTTTTGTAACAAGTCCTGTCAGTGTTCATGACTATTTTGTAACAATTCATGTCAGTGTTCATGGCTGTTTTGTAACAACTTGCTTTAATGGCAATGGAGACTTTTTTTTTTATAAAAGCCAATGGGTATCTTTAAAATGGCAAAAGGGAACTTTTTATAATGGGATTTTTATTTATTTTTTTATATCAAATGGGAATGTATTACTTGATAAAATGGCGAATGGAAATTATTATTGCAACTCGGAATCTGTTCTACGGTAAATCAGATATTTTATATTGACAAAATGAAAACTTGTTATTGCTGCAATTAGGAGCTTATTATAATGGCAAGCGAGTACTTGTCCAAATTGCTAATTTCCCAATCTTGTCTTTATTGTATGACCTATGGTATGGGGTTGTTGTACGCCCGTTTGTATAATATTATGGTATGGGGTTGTCCATCCATCCGTCGGTAAACAAGTATGCATTCTGCATGATAAGTTTGAAACCATAGCACCCACACTCATGAAACTTCAGGTACATTGCCTTTGGTGAGAGGAGGAACCCTATTAGTTTTGGGGTCAGTATCAATTTGACCTATGTTAATGAAACTTCACACACATCTTCATCTTACCACAACGAATGTCGTTACACATGTCCAATAACTCCGACTCATTTTGGCAGAGGTATGCCCCTTTTCATTGTCATTATGAGAAACACTTTCTCCACTGTAACTTGTAACTAGAAGACCTACAATTTTGAAACTTCAGAAACTATTACCCATGTTAAAATGACTCGTACTAATTTTGTGGTAAGTCAAAGGTTAAGGTTACGGATTACTGGTCTTAAGAAGCACCTTCTGTTCTGTACTATTATAACTTTATACATAGTAGGTCAAATGTCAAGGCCATCATAATCTGATCATGAAAAAAGGTTCCCTGGCTTTTATGTATGAGCTATTTGACCTAGAACTGTAAATTAGTGCTCTTGGTTAAACAACAACACACGTCTGTTTTCCAGAAGTATGTCAAAAGGTCAAGGTCATATTGAACGGATAATTAGGAAATGTTTTTCACATAAGAACCTCCGCAAACGGGTGTATAATGTCCCATTAGGCGGTGCTCGTTATTTTTTTCTGTGGGATGTGTAGGTTGTCTTGGTAGCTCAGTGTCTGGTTAGTTGGAACGGTGCTATTTATGATGGTCGATTTTTAGTGATGGAGGCAGACCACCCACTTATTCCTGGTAAAACCAGTACTGGATACCTCCTGCATCCGTAATAATTGACACTTTCTCACTTAAGCTGAGCTCCCAGCCAGATTTGAACCTGCAGTGGTAAGAGGGGAGAACGCCTCAAACTCAGCGACTTAACCATTCTGGTCATGGAGGTAGTAGAAACGGATACCAGCTGGACGGTACACTCTAAAAGGGACAACTTGTACCCAAAAGTTTAACGAACCGTCCTAGTCTCTGAGTAGTGATGAGCGATTTTATCCATCAAGTATTGTCAGTCAGAAGCACAGACGGAAATTACCAAACCATAAGCAATCCGGCTGAAAATGGAGTGATTTTTGCCAATGTAGATTACGTAGTTGGTTGATTGGTGTTTTACGTCATTTTCAGTACACTGAAGGTTATATACGAGTCATTTGTTTGTGGTGGAGGGAGACCACCCACCTTTTCCTGGGTAGAACCAGTACTGTATACTTCCCACCATCAGTAAGAATGCCAGTTTAGAAAATGTATAGATAATAGATATAGGCTGGCTACAGAAAAAGAACAGACTATTTGATTAAAACAATACTTTTATTAACCAAACACAACTGTAAATGAAAGTGTTGAACTAGTACATAATATGCATTTTGTTTTTCTATGTAATAATATACCGCAATTTCCTGAAACGGATATATAAGCTTATTTATTAAAAACAAATCCTGAGCGAGAGATATTATAGCCCATTTCACCAGTACTTCGGAAATCTCCATACAATGTTCAGAATTGCAGTCACATGGCACAGTCACATGATTTTAAGAACTAATCAGATTCTGGTAGTCACAGAAGTATCAACAATCGCAAATAAACCAGTTTCAATATTTACATATTGAGTTGAAGTATGTGTATTTGATCGCAAAAATACCACAAGCGTTAGTGATGTTCTATACAGAAACCATCTTGACTCTATTCCTTGGAAACTAGATCGGATTTCAAGGCTAGAAGAACAAGTTTTGAATTGTTTACATCAGAGCATTTGCGGGTAAGTTTGAACCCGTGTTACAATGGAAATATTCATTGTTTGAATTTACATGGTTTAATTTATGTTTTTCTACAGTACCAAACATTAATAACATTTATCTGCCATGTGTTTAAGTTATAGACTGACATTTTAATAACTTTAAATTTTTGTGTTTTCTTTTTTAATTTCACATTGGGCACCACCACAATGAAAATTTAATGTGCCTACCGTGTTTTGATTGGTCAACCGTTTTGGCTCCTTGGAGATAGTTCAATAAGTTATCTGTGATTGTTTGGCGAATGTCGGGGTGAAATGGGCTACTGACTATAAAGGGATTGAAGGTGATTTAGGAAAGTAACCGGTATCCATCCTAATACAAATGAAAACCTTCATAATGTGCTTCAGTTTCATATAAAATGTGCATGTGCTTTAAAATTAAGCTATATATTACCTTCCGGTTAATATCGTTAATGAAAATGTTTGATCTAGAAAGCATGACGAATTGGTTGTTGCTGAATCATAAATATTAATTTAAATGATTTATTGCTAAAAGTTGCACAAATAATTCAAATAAAGTGCAATTCTATCACAAAACAAGAATTTATAAGAGCATTAAAGCCAGCATTGAGTACAAAAAATCCACAACGTCCCCAGAGAAACTTTTCAGATCATTTTATACATTATGCTACTCAGAGAGGTTAAATCACAAATTTCTAAATAATAAAGCATTTCTAAACCATAAAATTTGGCATGTAAATACACTAAACATTAAACAGTTATATCAAAATAGTTGTATATGTATTTATTTTTCTATACTTTCTAGAACAAAACTTTTATTCTTAACTGTCATATTTTGAATTTTGGTGCTTCTTTTAATAGCTGTACCTGTAAAATAAGAAAGCTATTGGTCAGAATGCTGAAACCCATATCTTGAAGCAGACAAAATAATAACTAAATGCAGTGCATACATTTTGGTGGTAGCATTTACCGCTACCGCATGACGGGGTTTAAAGCATATGAATGATTTATACACCAAAATAGCCGAGTCGTTTAGTTTTCCAGACCAAACTATTTCATACTTTATTAAAGATTACTGAGAAGTAATGTATATAAAGGTGATCAACATTTTAGCAAAACACGGATATTTTAACAACACTGATTAATATCATAATTATAATGCCCCACTGAATAATGACAAAAATGTAAAATAATGCACAAAATAAAAATTGACAAAAATGCAACAAACTGAACTTGGTTTTACTGCACACCAACATTAAAGGGAATGTAGCGACACAGCCAAACCATCTGTATTATTGAGAGTTTTGAAATACTTGAATAAGGGTGAAAGAATTATCAAAATCGGATGACAAACAAAGAAGATATGATCATTTGAAGTTTCTGTTGAAACGGATATGGAAGCGGCCATTTTGAGAGATATGACATCACGGTTCTAAATGACCATATATGGAATATTTATAAATATGAAAATTTACTGATTTATAGGGACAAAATGACAACAACTGTATGAAAAAAATGTAATACTTAATGGCAGTAATGCTTTATATGACCAGTAAAAAAAATCCATTCATTTGCAGTGATTTTCTTTGTTTTAAGGAGGTTGGCTGGGAAAGGACGTAGTGATGAGATTTTTTTTTTATTCATATTTAAAGCTTCTTTGGTATAATTTAGATTCAAATTTATCAAAAAAAGGCTAGGTCACCACGCTTTTTTTCCCACTAGACGTCATTGAAGAATGCACATATTTCTAACTTCAAAATTTCACTAAAAAGTGGAAAAATATTGTCATTGAACATTTTCACATTTGTTTTCATAACATTACATCTATTGAAAAACAACAATTAATTTTCGATTGCATATATACATATCTTTCAAATCATACAAAAGCAATTGAAATCCTAGTTCATATTTTTACTTTAAAAAGCAAACATATATGGACCGTACACCACCCACTTTTATTTTTACCGAAAAATTAATTAAAGATAAAAAAATATGTTCTAATGATCAACTTTTTTTTAAACTGGTATATGTCAAGGTCCTATGACATTTCTTTCAAAACAAGTAAAAAAATATATAGGTCACCATGTTTCTAATGATTTTTTATTAAAAAATCTTTAAATTACACCCATTTTGGAGTTATTTTAATATTTTCAATGTAAAATTCAATATTGACATGGAGATCGAAAATAAAATTAGCTCAGTATCTACTTTTATATATGTATTCCACTTCTGAAAAACAAAAATCTGATTTATTCTATAGCAAAAGGATAAATTCTACTCAGAGCTACCCATACCCCCTATTTTGTTGACAACAAAAAATGATCACAAAATTTAATGACGGAAAAAAGGAAAAAAAAAATTTGTTTAAAATTTGGTATGTTACCATCTTAAATCCTACATTATATCCATATCTACTAGAATGGAAAAAATGAAACAATTCTGTTGTCAAATAAAACTATGATTTAACAAATAAAATGTTTAGACTTGAAGATGTCAAAACTTGCCCAGCCAACATCCTTAAATGATATTTATAAATATTCCATATATGGTAATATGGAACTATGATGTCATAGTTCTAAAAATGGCGGCTCCCATATTCGTTTTAGAACAACCTTTAAATGGTCATATCTTTTTTGTTTATCATCCGATTTTGATAATTATTTCACCATTTTCCAAGTTTTTCAGAACTCTCAATAACAGAGCTTGTTTGGCTGCGTCGCTACATTCCCTTTAAACAAGAACACTTGTGTCACCTGCCGTGTGCTAATTCCAGTTTTAAGCTTTGTTAGGTTGCATGTTTAAGTTTTATAAAAAGGTGCATAACTCTGCCAAAATGAAAGTCAGAGTTATTGAACATGTTTAACGACATTCCTTGATGTAAGATGAACAAGTGTGTTAAGTCTTATGGACATAGGTCAGATACTTTTCAAGTTATGGCCAAGGTTAGGTTGCAGGTTAAAGACGGACGACGGACAAAGTGATCCTTAAGTGTCTGCCATGCTATGCAGGCGACACAAACACAATATAAATGTTGACAAAATTGTAATAAAACGCCCAACTGAATATTGACAAACTTATAATAAATAGAACGTTAACTGAATATTGACAAAATTGTAAAAAAAATGCCCAACTGAATATTGACAAAATATTTGTAATAAAATGCTCAACTGAATATTGTCAAACTAATAATAAATAGAACGTTAACTGAATATTGACAAAATTGTAATATAATGCCCAACTGAATATCGACAAACTAATAATAAAATGTCTAAACTGAATATAGACAAACTTGTAATATAATGCCCAATTGAATAGTCACAAACTTGTAATAAAAGTGAATATTGACAGTGATTGTAGTTAGATGAATGTTAGTACTATTCTTTTTGTGTCAACCACTTGTCATGAGTATATACGTGTATTACCAAACATGGAAGATATCATAAAACCAATTATCTATTAAACATATTTGTATAAATGTACATACACATTTACACAAACATTGGTGCTTCAAATGATTACAAGAACATATTAGAATTTATTTAATTTGTTAGAACTGTCATTGTCAGAGGATTAATTTTTAAAACAAAAGGTAACATTTTGAGAACAAAATTAAATGCCATGGAAAAAAAGAAGATTTTCACAGAAGAGTATCAAACTTAAAAGTTGTTTGGATGAAAAAACAAATCTTCACTACTTGTTTACTCTTTTCCAACCCAGGATTCATGAGTGGGTAGGAAGGTAGGTGAATCTTATTTTTCTGAACAGAGTTAAAACTTTATGAAATTAAGAACAATACAACAAGATAGCAAAAAAACATAAAAAAAATAAATGCGGTAAGTTTTGGGTAGGGCCCTTTTTCTGAGAGTAGGTCGAGAAACAGCAAACCAACAATGTTTGATGGTTGACGCTATCAACATACACATATTTGAAACTTTCAATAAACAATACAAAATAACATTGAGATTCACTATAATGCCCACAACTATTTACATGATGAACATACCAAAATAATTGACAAGTTAGTCTATTAGATACTGTACATACAATTTACATGTCACTGCCTGTGAAGGAACATATATTAAACTAACAACTGTCCTAAAAACTCTTGAAGTAAACATCAATGAACACAATTTACTTTAAAGGGACACATGGCAATCTTGAGTTTTATTCAAACATTAAAATGTGCTCCTCAATTTAGTTATCCTGCGTCATATTGACTTTAAAACTGCTTGCAAATGATTAAATAAAAAATTGAGATTTCAATTTTCTTCACTATTTCACCAAATTTTTAAATATATTATTGATGCACTATTATAAAAAGTTAGTAGTATGTAAAAAGAATTCGCTTTGAACTATTCCAACAATTACTATTAATGATTGAACAATTGCAAGTGAAGAGAAAAACTAACGGGACGCTGTGAGTTTTTAAAAAAATCAAGATTGCCGTGTGTCCCTTTAAAATGAACCAAACATCTATTAAGATGTTTTCTTTTGTTCTTCTTAAACCCACTAGTTACATAGTAAGTTTTTTTTGTTTTTTTTTTAAATATTGAGAAAATGTTCTAAAACAAATGGCAGAGAAATAATGATAAACTAGAAGTGTGTCTGTTGGCATGAAGCTTTAAGCTGCAATAAGTCCTTAACTCTGCCGAAAGTCAATGGACTGGGCAGACACTATCCATCAAGTTTTGCCCAAATCTGCCGAGAAGTTCAGGAGAAGTAGCTTACAAGAAAGGGCTACATACGTACAAAATTGTGACGTATTTACAAAGTGTGATGAACAGACTAAAGTTTGACATAGGGCAAATAACACTATACAATGTATGTACCCCCACTCACAACCCTCCTCTTATTTAAGGTGGGCCATAGAATAATCATTTAAGGTGGACCATAGAATAATCATTTAAATTGCATAATAATGTTGAAATTACCAGAGTCCTAGGTAAATAATGCCATACATTGTGTAAAATAAGTACAAAAATATGTTAAACTTTTAATTATAATTCTGGCATGAGTTATTTCCCTTTATAGAAGGCAGTTGTTTTGAAATTAAATATTAATCAAGTGCTATTGGAACCTATATGGGGTAAACTTTCACCACTATATTTTTGCTTTCAAAACAATTGAATTGGGTTTTAAGGCGCACCAGCACATGAAAGGTTATATGGCACCTAACAGGAATGAACATGCCAGGCTCATCCTCCATATACATCGAGATAAAATATGGAAAATGGGCCAAGAACCTTCTCACCCTGAACTGCAGAGTTGCTGCAAATTCTATCGTAGAAACTCCATTTACGCTGGAGCCACGTTTATTGTTTTTCTGCCACTGCTCTTTTGATGTGAGCGAGATGGCACCTGAAACAATGCAGGGATCATGATGAAGACCTTTAATGAACATGAACAAAAAATGATAAAATGAACATGAATTTGGGGGGGATTCGACCCCTCTGCCTACCCCTCCAGGATCTGCAGTGGCCAAATTTTGTGCCCCGAGACCAAACGGGACCCCCGGGAACCACACGGGTTTTGAATAACAAAATTTCATTTCTCATTGATATGTCGTATATGATGTCACAGGCATGGGACACACATAAAGTATAGTATGAATAGAAGAGGTATTATAGAAAAAATATATAACAAGAGGTCAATGACCTTGAAGCTCTACTGACAGGTTTTTGATAGCTAGATCAGCATTCCTGTGAAGTTTCATGAAAATCCGTCAAGTAGTTTCAGAGGAGTAGTCGCTACAAGTTTTCATTATATAACTCTATGTAAACAAAGATGGCCGCTGGCGGCCATGTTTAACGTCAAATCAAAATATTTTTTGATAAGGATCAACATCATGTCATACTGATCATTTTAGAAAAAGTCCCATATCAATATCACTTATAGTTTTCAAGAAGTATTTGCTACAAACTTGTATTTTGAAAATCTGTTTTTAGCCATGGTGGCTATCTTGAATTTACAACCTGAAATTTTGCTAGGATCAATTATACATCAAGAGCAACATTCTTGTGAAGTTTCATGAAAATCCGTCGAGTTGTTACAGAGGAGTAGTCGCTACAAGTTTCTATGTAAACAAGGATGGCCGCTGACAGCCATGATTAACATTGAATCAAAACAATTTTCGACAAGGACCAACATCATGTCATACTGATCATTTTAGGAAAAGATGCATATCAATATCACTTATAGTTTTCAAGAAGTAGTCGCTACAAACTTCTTTTTTGAAAAGTTATTTTTAGCCGTGGCTGCCATCTTGTATTTCCGGCAGGCCGTAAATTTTGCTAGGATCAATTAAACATCAAGAGCAACATTCCTGTGAAGTTTCATGAAAATCCGTCAAGTAGTTTCAGAGAAGTAGTCGCTAAATTTTTTCATTTTATAACTATGTTAACAAATTTAACGTCAAATCAAAATATTTTTGACAAGGATCAATATCATGTCATACTGACCATTTTAGAAAAAGTCCCATATCAATATCACTTATAGTTTTCAAGAAGTAGTCGCACCAAACTTGTATTTTGAAAATTTATTTTTAGCCATGGCGGCCTTCTTGAATTTCCGGCTGACCTGAAATTTTGCTAGGATCAATTGGACATCAAGAGCAACATTCCTGTGAAGTTTCATGAAAATCCGTCAAGTAGTTTCAGAGGAGTAGTCGCTACAAGTTTTTACTAAGTAACTCTATGTAAACAAAGATGGCCGCTGGCAGCCATGTTAACGTCGAATCAAAACGATTTTCGACAAGGACCAACATCATGTCATGCTGATCATTTTAGAAAAAGTCCCATATCAATATCTCTTAAGAGTTTTCAAGAAATAATCTCTACAAACTTGTTTTTTAAAAATCTATTTTTAGATTTGGCAGCCATCTTGGATTTCAAATCAACATGAATTTTTGCTAGGATCAACTAGACTTCATGGGCAACATTTGCATTTGTGTAAAGTTTCATGAAAATCCATTCAGTAGTTTCAGAGGAGTAGTCGATACAAAAAAAAAATTACGGATGGACGACGGACGCCGCACCACGGCATAAGCTCTGCTGATCTCTGATCAGTAGAGCTAAAAATAGAGGTACCACTAAGTTATATTAAATGCAGAATAGAGTTGGGAAGCAGCTTTGTTTCCAGTCCAGGTTAATTAGATCTGTAAAATTATGATTGTAAGACTGAAAATAACATTATAAACAATGTTTTGTAACTTCAATGTATGAGCTCAGGATACAATAACACACAAAGGTCCTGCAAAAGCCATAGTGCTGTTGTTGTTAATTAATATAATCTATTGTTTATTATTTATGTATTAGATAGAGTATGGTTTCACTGAGTTGGTTCATTTAAACATCGAGATGGGCGTAGCCCATCGAGGTGATTAAATTAACCAACGAGATGAAACCATACTCTATTTGTTTTGTAGCATGTCCATTTCAGCTCTATTTCAGTTATTCTAACTGTTATTCTCACTGTTATTCTCACAGTTATTCTGACAGGTCTTATTTTCAATCAAACGATTTACACCTGTGCCTGAACAAAGAGAATTGTCTGTGACCATGCTACAAGTAATAGATAGAGTATGGTTTCATTGAGTTGGTTCTTTTAAACATCAAGATGGACATAGCCCATCGAGGTGTTTAAATTAACCAACAAGATGAAACCATACTCTATTTGTTTTGTAGCATGTCCATTTCAGCTCTATTTCAGTTATTCTAACTGTTATTCTCACTGTTATTCTCACAGTTATTCTGACAGGTCTTATTTTCAATTAAACGATTTACACCTGCGTCTGAACAAAGAGAATTGTCTGTGACCATGCTACAAATATATAGTCACTCCTGATTAAGAATACACTGAATAAATAAGTATAGATGTTTCTACTAGTAAAACATAAATATTAAAACTAGACTGACACTAGACTAGATAGCACCCTCAATAATACCTGATCATTCAGGTCAATAACGCCTGATCATCCAATAACGCCTGACCATCCAGGTCAATAATGCCTGGTCATTCAGGTCAATAATGCCCGATCATCCAGGCCAATAATGATCATTTTGGACTACTCTCCAGGTCAATAATACCTGATCATTCAGGTCAATAACACCTGAACATTTAGGTCAATAATGACTGATCATCCAGGTCAATAATGCCTGATCATTCAGGTCGTTAATGTCTGATCAATGAGGTCAATAATGCCTGATCATCCAGGTCAATATTGCCTGATCATTCAGGTCGATAATGCCTGATCAATGAGGTCAATAATGCCTGATCATGCAGGTCAATAATGACTGATCATCCAGGTCAATAATGCCTGATCATTCAGGTCGATAATGCCTGATCAATGAGGTCGATAATGCCTGATCATCCAGGTCGATAATGCCTGATCATTCAGGTCGATAATGTCTGATCATTCAGGTCGATAATGTCTGATCAATGAGGTCGATAATTCCTGATCATCCAGGTCAATAATGCCTGATCATTCAGGTCAATAATGCCTGATCAATGAGGTCGATAATGCCTGATCAATGAGGTCGATAATGCCTGATCATCCAGGTCGATAATGCCTGATCATTCAGGTCGATAATGTCTGATCATTCAGGTCGATAATGTCTGATCAATGAGGTCGATAATGCCTGATCATTCAGGTCAATAATGCCTGATCAATGAGGTCAATAATGCCTTATCATTCAGGTTGATAATGCCTGATCATTCAGGTCAATCATGCCTGATCATTCAGGTCGTTAATGTCTGATCATTCAGGCAATAATGCCTGATCATCCAGGTCAATATTGTCTGATCATTCAGGTCAATAACACCTGTTCATTCAGGTAAATAACACCTATTTATTCAAATCAATAATATCAGTTCATCCGTCAGTAATACCTGATCATTCAGAAAACCTCATTAAAATCATAACACTCTAGTCGTCAAATTCGGATAGTTCCCGGAGACAAGCATCCTTATGTGCCTTTTTCCAGTGTTCTTTCTGACACGCCTCACTACAGTATCTAGCTAACCTACAGGCTCCACAATAGCGGAACTTTTCCGTCTCTGAGTAAATCTTGCGACAATTTGGTGCTGAACAAAAGGCATAAACCTGATCTTGTTCCAGTTCCTCTCGTAATCTCTCTTTTGTTTGCCAGTTCTCTAGGGCATGCTGGGCCGTTTTATCATCTGACATAACATTCTTTAGCTTAGAAAAGTTATCACAAAGTTTCACAACTCCAGCCTTGATTACTTTTGCCTTCCTTAACTTGACAATATATTCTGAGAGAATCCTCACCGCTGCGGAATGTCTGATCTGCTTACGCATACTGTCTGTCCCACACTCGGCAATGGCCAGCAACAACTTGGTACAACACAGCACACTGGCTATTGCAGCATAACTAAACAGTTCTGTATCATGTTTCGATTTCACGTGCTGGTATATATCCTTCATGAGCCCGTATTTGAGATAAGTCTCTGCGATTTCTGTCCGGCCCACAATCAAACACCTGTACATGGCTTCAAATCCAAGCTTAGTCAGTTGTTGCTCATCTGGCTGTCGTATAGCTTTAAAAAACAAAGGTGCTAATTTTGCTTTGGAAAACAACACCCTTTTTATCACAACCACATTACTTAAACCGTCAACAAACAGTTTCATGACAATGCACATATTCGAATACATGTGACACCTGCAGGAGATTTTGTCCGACTTGACCAAATACTTTGTAAGTGTGTCGATAGCCACCTCTCCCATACACTGCATAACACGCCAGTAATTCAACTCGTGTTTGGTCTTGGAGCTGAACTTCATTCTCTGAAGTGTGTCATAAACTTCTTCCAGATTGTCATATTCTGCTTCTGTGACATAGTCTATAATTTCATCAACATATTCCTCGATAGTCCTTGCTGTGGTCATCCTGATCTCTGAAATAACAAAAGTTACAGTTATCATGCTATATAGTTATCATGTTACATTAAGCCTGCAGGGATTTTTTTGTATTTTTGGAAAATGGGCCAGCGGCTATAGTCAGTAACTATGAACATTCGTTCAAAGGACTAGGCAAGTTTGAAGGTAAACACCACATTGAAATAGATCCGACAGTAAACCGTCCTAGAAATGTCGTACATAATCATGCCGAAACTTAACAAAGCTAGATGAGCTAGTAGAGCAAGGTGTGCTCATGCCTGTTCAAGAAGCTACCGACTGGGTGAACAGTCTTCAACTTGTAACAAAAAAGGAAAATGGTGACCTCAGAATATGCTTAGATCCATGTGATTTAAATAAAACAGTTAAAAGGCATCATTTTAAAATACCAACACTAAAAGATGTTGCATCACAATTGAGAGGAAAGACCATTTTCACCATTCTCGATGAAAAGGATGGCTACCACCAAGCAGAACTTGATGAAGAAGGCTCTTTTCTGTGCACAATGCAGACATCTTTTGGCCGTTTTCGCTACACGCACCTCCCCTTTGGTCTAGGCTACAGCAGTGAAGTGTTTCAGTTGAAAAATAAAAAACGTTTGAAGATATTGAAGGGGTGTTCTCGCGGGAAAAGACGAAAAAGATCATGATAGACAATTTTGCAAAAAGCGCTTAAAAGTGCAGAAGAAAAGAACACTAAGTTTAATGAAGACAAACTGCAGTTTAAGGTGAAATCTGTGAAGTACATGATTAAAGGGAATGTAGCGCCACAGCCAAACTATCTTTATAATTGAGAGTTCTGAAAAAAATGAATAAAGGTAAAAGAATTTCCAAAATCGGATGATAAACAAAGAAGTTATGATTATTTGAAGGTTCTGTTGAAACGGATATGGAAGCCGCCATTTTGAGAGCTATGACATCACAGTTCTAATGACCATATATGGAATATTTATAAATATGAAAAAATACTGTTTAATAGGAAAAAATGACAGCTACTGTATGAAAAATATGTATACTTACAGGGGTCGAATTTCACAAATTTAGCCACTAGCTAAAAATATCCAGTGATTAAAAAATCTACTAGCTAAAATTGCTTCTCACTAGAATTTTTATTAAGTAATAACGGGATGTAAATTCTGTTTCAAAATAGTGTTTTAGTATATGTACAGGTATGGACTATATACTACAGTACTGTTTACTGCACTGTTTCATTTGTTTGTTATAATTTATTATTGATTATTGTGTTGATGAATTGTGAACCTTACTTTTCTCCGCGTTTGATCGACTCCATCTCGTCATTTTGTCTTTTGAAAAACGAAGTGATTTTGCGAGCAGACGAATCTGCCATGATAATTGATTGTGTAAAGTCCCGAGTTATCTGACCGTATAGACGCTTGCACTAGTCTTGCTTACTGGATAAGCGTCAATCTGATACAGACAGCATTTACTTATTTTCGTTTGACAATGAAGTTACGCAAATAATCGTGGAATTGGAGAGAGGTTTGACTACATATTATGTCGTCGGACCATTTGTTGGTTCTGTCAGTCTGTCGTGGGTGATATTCAATCAAGTGTGTGTTATTTATTTCTACTCGCAGAAAAAAGCAAGTGCTCGAAATTGTCAGTAGCAATCTGAAAAATCAACTCGCATTTTGCGAGTCCGTAAGAGTGAAATTCGACCCCTAATTTAAAGGCAATAATGCATTATATGACCAGTAAAGGATTTTGCATTCATTTGCAGTGACTTTTTTTGCTTTAAATGATTTTGATCAATATTCTATATATGGTAATTTGGAACTATGACGTCATAGTTCTAAAAATGGCGGCTCCCATATTCGTTTTAGAACAACCAAATGGTCATATCTTTTTTGTTTATCATCCGATTTTGACAATTCTTTCACCTTTTTTCAAGTTTTTCAGAACTCTCAATAATAAAGCTTGTTTGGCTGTGGCGCTACATTCCCTTTAACATATTAGTGAATTAGGGCTGAAACCAGACCATGACAAAGTAAAGGCAATCCTAAAAATGCCCGACCCACTAAGATAAAACATGAGTAAAATAAATACTTGGTACATTGAATTTTGTATCGCAGTATATTCACAAATTGTCTGAAGTTACTATGCCGCTAAGAAACTTGCTGCGTAAAGATACTCATTTCATTTGAGAACATGAACAAAAACGAGCAATGGAAGAAATTAAAAAGGTTTTGACCTCAAAACCTGTCTTGACCTTTTACGACGTGAAAAAAGAAGTGACGATACAAGCCGATGCTTCACAAAATGGACTCGGTGCGTGTTTACTTCAAGAAGGACATCCTATCGCTTATACATCAAGAGTGCTGACGGATACTGAACAACGGTAGGCCATGATTGAAAAGGAATTGCTTGCTTAGTCAGGGTTCTCAATAGACGCATACACACGCGTTTTGACGCATGGAATTTCAATTTGACCCATTTCTGACGCATCTAATTTACGACCTGTGCGTTTTTATAACGCGCGTGTATTTGCTTCCAAGCATCAATCCAATAACTATTTACATCACAGCTGCATAAACAGTGATTGACACCTTGCCTGACGACCTTGATCGCCTCTCGACCAATCAAATTCGCTGCTGACGCATCTTGGGGGGAAATAACCTGTCTGTAAATGGTGTCACTGTGTAATCTAATCGCTGCTATTGTGTTGATAATTTAATGATTATCTTTGAAGTTTATGATGCTTTGCGCGGGTGAAGACTATTATGACTTGACTGGATTAACTGTTTAATTGATTGCTACCGGCTTCCGATTGATTAGGGGGTTAATTAAATTGAATTGCGATAAAACAGAAGCTAGCGGTCAAACGCGTGAACAGGTAAAATCGGCAAAAATAAAATTGACTTTATTTGTGTTTGTTGTTTTTTTATTTGTGTTGTTGTTCGTTAATTTTGTTTTACGCACGTTTTAAAGAATAAAGAAATATAGTTTTAATGAGGATAATTTAAATATTTATAAATCGGCGAAATGTACATAAAAAGAGTGTTTTTTAACCTGGGTTGGCATTCAGTCAAAACTTACCGGACATTACGCATTGTGATATTTTGCGATTACGGACATTGTTTGTGCTTTCGAGTAACGGACTTTATTAATTCATGTATGTTAAATTCACAAATAAATGGCGCAAAGAAGTATATTTTCGTCTATTATATAATATTATAGAGTGTACTATACTACAGAATTAATTTTTGAAATTAATAAAATGAGAATAGATTTCTTGAGAATTAAACATACATTAAAGATACACCGTCCTTTGTTTTCTTGTTTAATGTTCCAAATAAACATACATATACAATTGGTGCAAACAGAGATTGTGTTATAATAACACCAATAACTTATAATATTAACAAATGTGGACCCCAATTTATAAAACATCCTTACATAACTTTGGAATCTTTGACATAATGACACATTATTGTAAAATGGAATAGTAGTTTTTTAAGTTCAAATGTATATATATTCTTGCACACCTTTCTTTGTAATACAATATTTACAGAATTCACTACAATTAAAGTTATTAAAGGATGTTTTGTAAAACGGCGTTTCGATTTGTTCGATTTATATTTGACTCTTGCTTTTTCAATTTTGACCCTTGAGATTTTTGAGTCACGGGTCATATGACTCTTCACTTTTAAAGTCTATTGAGAACCCTGCTTAGTCTTCGCTACAACAAATACGGAAAAACTGTGAATGTGCAAAATGACCATAAGCCACTTGAAAGTATCTTGAAAAAAATGCTTAACGATCTCTGCCACGACTTCAGAGAATGCAACTTCAATTTCAAAAATATGACATCAACCTGAAGTACAACCCTGTGCATTTCAGATACATTATCACGCGCGCACCTGAATGAAATAGATCCTGAATCTATCAAAATCAAGAGGAACTCAATGTGACAGTTCACTCAGTGATCAATAAAAAATCACCCTATGGATGATGATCAAATTAATAAAATCCATATAGCAAGTGCCAAGATGAAAATCTATAAATACTTAAGACAAGAAATCCGTGGATTCACGTCTCGCTTAACGGGGGCTGGACTTAAAAATAAAAAGGTCAATAATGCTTAAATGAAAGTTTGTAAACATTTTAGTAACTAACAAGAGGTCAATGACCTTGAAGCTCTATTGATAGGTTTTTGATAGCTAGATCAGCATTCCTGTGAAGTTTCATGAAAATCCTTCAAGTAGTTTCAGAGGAGTAGTCGCTACAAGTTTTCATTATATAACTCTATGTAAACAAAGATGGTCGCTGGCGGCCATGTTTAACGTCGCATCAAAAAGATTTTCGACAAGGATCAACATCATTCCATACTGATCATTTTAGAAAAAGTCCCATATCAATATCACTTAGAGTTTTCAAGGAGTAGTCGCTACAAACTTCTTTTTTTAAATCTATTTTTAGATTTGGTGGCCATCTTGGATTTCATATTAACGAGAATTTTTTCTAGGATCAACTAGACTTCATGGGCAACATTTCTGTAAAGTTTCATGAAAATCCATTCCACCACCCAAGATAACTACCGAGGATGATTACAATTACCAGCCAGTGAATACTCACAGCCAGCAGAGTAATAAATTACCAGATAACGGTCAACAACGGTTTAACGTTACAACTAGATCATTGCGACCCAGAGAAACCCTGAACAAGCCAGCACAGTTTCAGGACACTAATTTTGTGAAGTGAATTTTCTGTGGATTTATGATCTAAGTGAAAAGTGAATGATCAACAGGGCTAATGTAATGTGCTAGTAACCGCTTAGCTCTGGCCACTGTATGGTTACAGAATAACCTCAATAGTGCAATTAATTTTCTGTGTTAAAAAACAATACATTATAAAAAATATTTTATTGCAATATGATTTTAATATAAATCTTCTTATTTGCAAGTATTGAGGTTTTCCTGTAATCAAGTTTATTATGTAAACTACAGTTTTTCTGATGTAAATATTTTAATTGCTTTTCCACTAAATTGCTATTAACATACACAATGAAGCAATTACCAAGCAATTACCATCTGACCATACCAGCTGAAGAGAAACATTTAATTCGTGACCACATAAATGTCCTACCACAAGCTTGATTAAACATATAAACAAGATATGCTCAGATTAAACTGTCAGTGTGAAACAATACATATTTTTATTTGACAAGTTGTTGCTAATGATTCCACCTGCGTGTTAAAGTTTTTTAACAGGATTTTCGACGTTTTTTCTGCTTTTCTGTGTAAATTGAACAAAATACAAAAATAATTTTTCCCAATTCTGAGAAAAATCGCGTGTTTTTTCCCAATTTTGAGAAAAATCGCAAGTTTTTTCCCAATCTGACCGGTCACGGACCCATTCCCCAAATGGTGAAAAAAAACGCTGAAGTTAGAAAACATACTTTAAAATATTGACTAACGAGTTTTTTGTTTAAATCGAGGGATTTCGTTCATTCTGAGATTTTATTATGATTTTTTAATTAATTAACAATCGATAGATTATTCGTTTTAATTTGAAATGTACTGGAATGATAAAGAATAATGATTCCAACGATGCCCACCGTCAAATCCAGAACATAAATCCAAGATGGCCACGCCCGTCGTATAACTTGCTTGCATGTACGTAATTGCATTGTGTACGATTTGGTGAAATTACTGTTTCCTATCGGCGTCATGATCTCAGTCATGGTTTTTATGATGTACAAATGTATATGTATCAGTTTATATAACCGTAATGTAGACAATGCCAGAATTCAAACTTGGTAACAGATTTGGGTGGGTGGGGTATTGCGTTACTGATATTCGCTTTGAAACTTATGAACGTTTGTTTTCACTGATTAGGCCTAAAAAAAAACGGACACTACGATACAGTTGCCTGTGAATGAAACAGTTAGAAAGGGCGATGAACCAGACTCCTTATGTGTATAAAGCTTCACCCACGTCTATCATACAATTCTGCATAGCGTTGTGTCTCTCTGATATCTAATTAAGTTCATTGTTTATGCTTGTGTATTAAACATGTAATCAGCACTCTCTTTCTTTGTTCAATTTAATATAAACGCCCAGGAAACTGAAACTGGTGTCACATAATAATAAATTTTGACCATGTTTCCGTCGGCTGTACTGTAGAAAAATAATGAAATGGTGGGGAAAACAATATCAAAGTCCGTCTTATCCAATGTGGCAAAGCCAATACTTCTCCCAAAGGTAAATGTATTCGGGTTTGTAAAGTTAATTTACTAATTAGCGCAACTAAACAATATACTACCATTAAAAGCTTGCAGTATCCGACTTCTAGTACACTCCGAATTACATTCACCTCTTCACTTCAGCGAACTTTCCAGCACGTTTTTAAGTTCAGTTGAGCTAGTTTTGACTCTGAAACAGCAAAGCCAAGATATTTTTCAGGAAATAAACTCTTTAAACATAATCAAACCGTAGAGAAATGTGTTACATAATCGCATGTTTAATATTCAGCGTTCTTTTACAAAATAATACACCTTTCTACCACAAATGCGTTTTCTCACAATTAGGCCTCACTCCAGTTCGACCCGACTACAAGCCGTTCGCTCCTGAACCAGGTCGACCCTTAAGGTAAGATAAGATATATTTTATCTAAAGTCGACAAGACACATACAACAAAATAACATAAGCCCGCAGGGGCTTTTGAATCGACTATTAACATGAAGAATAGAGTCAACATAGTAATAAAATAGTTATATGATCTAAGAATGATTATAATGGTATTAGCCTAATAAAAGCAAAAAGCACATTTACTTACAGATACTTACAGATACTTACAGATCCTCTTCTGGTAGAAGGTTGGGTATCAAAGCCTGTGGCACCAGCTCATCACTTTCATCACTAAAACTTTCATCAAACTTCCGACGGTTAACACCTCTTGAAAGTTATATTTTATGGGTTGATCCCTTAAAAATGTATCTAATCTTCTCTCAAAGGACAACACAGTTTTTACTTCCACTATTTCACTTGTCCACTACTCTATAGCAGAAGGAATATTTACGTATATTTAAACGTGGTCTTTTTTTGAACAACTTTTTATTATGCCCTCTTGTTGACTGGTTAGTATTAACTGTGAATATTGATGAAACATCAGAGTCATATTTCCCAGACAAGATTTTATGTTTCAATGAGGTCCCCACGAATTATTCTAAATGCTAAAGTTGGTAACTTTATTTTTTTCAAACGATCCTCATACGATAATTCCTTCGTACCAGGGATTAACCTAGTAGCTCTTTTTTGTACATTCTCCAGCATTACTATGTGTTTTACAAGATATGAACTCCATACTTGGTTTGCATATTCAATATGTGGCCTCACTATTGAAGTAAATAATATTTTAAAGTTTTTTCGTCCATGTATTCAAATGTTCTTCTTATTACTCCCATTATTTACAACTTGATATAAAGTCTAATAAAACATGGATGCATTGTAAGCATGATCAAAGCACATATAAGCATAACACAATACAGACCTTAGAGGGATGAGCAATCTGTAAGTAATCTAATATTACATGATAAATAAGTTATGCAAAATATAACTTTATGTAAATTTTAAAATTAAGATTCATTACAGCCAGTGTCAATCCTACAGACACCCTTCACGAACTGCGCAACTACTGCAGGAACGGATTCAGCGTGAGCAAACCTAAATCTGAAAAGTATAATGAGCTTTGTTTTTTAAAGGTGCAATCCCGATTCTTTTAAAACTCGCGGAGTCCCGTTTGTTGTCCAGCATGACTTGCTTATTTGCATAATTATTTCAATAGTGATTATATTGCACCAATAATACATTTACTAATAGGCCGATATTTATGGGGCGCCGTATTTACTTTTTAATACCATTTGGTGATATCACCTATTCGAATCGGTGATATCACTGATTCGAATAGGTGATATCACGCATTCAAATAGGTGATATCACCGATTCATTCTGAGTGCCTGATATCACCTATTGAATGGGTGATATCATATATTCGAATCAGTGATATCACCCATTCGAATAGGTGATATCACTGATTCGAATAGGTAATATCACCCACCCATTCATTTTGAAGGAGTGATATCAGCTATTCGAATCAGTGATATCACCGATTACCAATTCAGAAATAAACTCTATATAAACAGGGAGTACGTCATGACGTACTCCCTGATATAAATGACTGATCCCATCCAGGGTCCGTGTAACAAACAAGCGCCATCGGTTGCAACATTTGGCGGGCTTTTTCGTCATCGGCAGATAATGGCCGGCGTTCATGTTATGGTCGCATCAGCTCTTATTGCAATAGATGTGGAAATTTTTCCCGCCCCCTACACAGCGGAAGCGTCATATACTCTACCAAACCCAGCCTGGTTCCCTGGCCCACAACTGTGCAAAGCATTGTGGGCCAGGGAACCAGGCTATACCAAACCTAGCACATACAGGGCCCGATCCAGAATATGTGGTTCTATAATGATGGTTATAAAATTATATATTCTTTAACATTAACTCGGTTGAGTAATTTTTTTAAAATAGCAAAAAGTTGCATCAGAGTTGGTACACAGATCATGTATGTTAATGTTAAACTGTTTAAATAACGGTTTCCTAAGTTCCATAAAAAGTTTACAAAAAATAATAAAAGGTTATATTAGCTGCGAGAATCATAGCTCTTATATGGTAGGTACATACTACCATAAGATCTATAATTACACCTACATTTACATCGGTACGTTGAACTGTCAATCTTGACAATAACTCAATGGAGAATGCCTTAGTGAGCGCTAAGAAAAATATCTTAAAGAGAAGTTAGTAACAGATAGAAAATAAGGATAATAAATTTAAAAGGCATACACTAAATAATTTGAAAGTAATAATGCACACCTGTCAAGTCTCACGCATTGGGCGCGAGACAAACGCATTTTTGTGTCAAATCACGCTCAGTCACACTAAGGATTTATCCATAAAATATTTTATCAATAAATCCTTGGTCACACGCATACGTTTTACGTTCTCACGCATTCTAACTGTTTAAATTTAGTATATTAATTGTATACCAAAACTCCATACAATTTAGTATTCCGTGTAACATATTAATGTTTAGAATAGTGCATTGTTTCATCTAGAGCACAAGAGACATCATTTTAAAATAAAATAAGCCATTTTATCACATCATCCAAATTTCAAATTACACCACTGAATCTGTAAAAAAAAATCAATAACAAATAAATATTTCAATGACTCGCAGTTTCAAAATAATCCCAATGCTATAGTATGGTGACATTGACAAACTTTCTCTTCATAATATTATAACTGGCAACTATATTTGTGGATGATTTCGAGTTCGGGGGGTCTCAACACTAACTCTGAATATACAGTATTTATTTGGTTTTAGACACATTTTAGAACTATCGTGCAAACATATCGTGCGAGTGCTGTTTCTATTTGTGTACCTTTTCTGGGTTAGATGGCTTTTTATTGCCATTATAATGATACCTTGAAACCGAAAGTAGGTGATGTGCGTTACTCAAGGATCATACTCCTCGTGTTTCGTAAATTAGTTAAAGTAATTAACTTTACTTATTACTTATTACACTAAATAAGTCCCTGCATTTAATCATATTTAACCAGAGTTATA
This sequence comes from Cyrtodaria siliqua, assembly GCA_037043455.1. Classification (NCBI taxonomy): domain Eukaryota; kingdom Metazoa; phylum Mollusca; class Bivalvia; order Adapedonta; family Hiatellidae; genus Cyrtodaria; species Cyrtodaria siliqua. The sequence goes on along the minus strand of JAWPHD010002889.1, from coordinate 189,689 downwards.
TATATATAACTTTGCTGTAAACAGGAACGGTTCATATTATTCTTTTCTACCAGTTATAAAATTGAAATAAAAAAAATAAAAAAAATAAGCGTCAGTAGTTTGAGAGTCCAATACTGTACATGCTGAGTTTTAAATTCACCTCTAAAACATGATAAGTATATAAATTCTCCTTTAAATAATGTTCTTAAAAGTATATTGATTATTCCACAAATGAAGATGTATCGCAAAACGTCATTTACTGTTGATAATTGTTACGGCATATGTAAAACAATTAACCAGTGACTGTAGATAGACGGGGATGTGCAACGCACTATTGCCTGGTTCCCTGGCCTCCCACAATGCTTTGCACAGTAGGCCAGGTATTCACTGTCGAATGACGATTTCTACACATAAATTCAAGATGGCTGCCCATGCTGAAAAATGCTATTGAAAATGTAAACATTGACAGATTGGGAGTTATTCTACTGTTTCACGTCCGTTATTTCGATGGATTTCATTACGAAAACATATGTTTAAATGAGCCGTGAGCTCATTTTGTTGTGATACAGCGTTAATGTTGTCAAATCAACTTCGACTCTGTGTGTGTTGTGTAAAAGATGGGTAGGGTGTCATTTGTAAACATAGACCGATCGGGAATTATTCTACTGTGTCATGGCGAATATTTTTATGGCTTTCATAACGAAAACATATTTTCAAATGAACCATGAGCTCGTTTTGTTGTGATACTGCTTTAATGTTTTCAAATAATCTATGACTATTTGTGTGTTGTGTAAAAGATGGGTGGGTTGACATTTGTAAACACATACCTATCGGGAAATATTCTAATGTGAATATATGTTTACAGGCAGGCCCTGAATTAATATTGACAGATCCTGAATTAATTATATAGTAAAATATGGCAAAAGAAACAAGCCACTAGACTTTGACAGGCCCCGGGCTTAGGGCGAGCACTGTGAGCACTGTGTGTTATGGCGAATATTTTAACGGAAACATATTTTTAAATGGACCCTCAGAATGACTGTGTGTACATAGAGTAAAGTAAAAGAAGTGGGAGCAGTACAAAAAATATAGGTAACCGTTATATGACAGTTCTTAAGGGGATAAACAAAACAAACAACAACGTCAGATAAATCAGACTTGGGGGGAAGGTGGTGAGGGGTCGGCCCCATATGTAAACAACACCAAAACATGCTGATGTTTAAAGAGACGCAATCTTGAAGTCTTTATCAATTCACGCATTAAAATCAGCCGCCCTAAATTAGCCTTTCGATTTACTAATGATCCAGTATCAGTTGGACGTTAAATCTGCTTGCATATATTTAAATACAATTTTGAGTTGTTACTTTTCTTCGTTATTCTACCATAGGTTTAAATATATCATTGGTGATACTGTGCAAAGCATTGTGGGAGGCCAGGAACCAAGCTATCAAAAACATTTTCAGTGCCGTACGTAGGTATTTACTGCCGTACGTAGGTATTTACGGCTTATCTACGCAAAAGGGATCGATACTAACCGATAAGTGACCTATACGGCCGGTCTTGTCTTTAATTACATTTGTATTTAACAGGGTGCGTACTTACTGACTACAGCTCTTAATTAAGTTTGCATGTCTTTAAAAAAAAATCAAAGAAAATGATAATTTCATAAAGAGTTCATTATGTACGTTTCTGAAGATATGTGGGTTAGCTTCAAAATCAATTCTCTGCTACTAGTATGATGATAATAATATAATAATAAACGATATATTATTGTAAAGGGTACACTTAAAAGTTGTGTATGCAGTTTTTAAATCGCAGACAATAAGGTACCTGTATAAGTTCAAAGTGAAAATGAAAAGAACAAAAATAAATACTGATTTCAGTCAAATACATTGATTAATAAAGCCCTGAATTAATGCGTGTTCGCGTTGGTTGTTGTTTACATATTCAGTCATTTTTTTTTTAACTACTTGTGTATTTAATATCTAAAGTCATTTATATAAATGTATTCACTGACAGTCTGTATCTGTCATAAACTTTGAAATGTGTACTATCGATAATCAATCTACGTCTGTGTACCGATGATAAAAAATCAAATCAACTTGTTACTATATAATATTTTTTTAATAAAACATTTATGCGTCGTCCAACTGAACATAATCTATTTCTAATGTGTTTAGTTTCACAAATGCATAATATAAATAAAACCGATGGGTCATGCAGCCATATTTTCAAAACAAACAACCATTTCAAGACAAATTAACAAATGTCACACGCTCGAAATTTCTAAAGTAAGTACTCATTAAAAAATGTATATATACTAGTACAATAACATGGCCATTACTTCAATAAATAATTTATTTTTTACTGATATAAATGTTCGCTGTATTGGGAAATCGTTAACAACCAACACCATAAAACGCTGTTTTCCCGCTGTTTTTATATTTTCTTTTGTGTGCCGTTGCTGACCAAATATCTCCGTAAGTTTCTATTACAAAGTAAATGAAACATAACACAAACAAAGAAAAACACATTTATCAAATCAATCTGAGAAACAATAATATATATGAGCATCAATAATTACTGAGATATTTGCAATCCTGTTACAATTTTTAATCATAACTTTCACATGACATCATCAAAATAAATTGACCAATCAGTAATCAATAAAATAAAACACCTCCACATTCTGGTAGGGGGTAAACTCGGTGTTTATCGTTGGTGCTCAACTGACTTTAGCCCTTTATAAAACTAGTTTATAGTGATAATTATATTAAAAGCTTTATTTTTTGTGTACATCTATGTATCTTCTTTTGGTGTTGTCGATTTTAAAACAGCAATATGGATACATTCAATTTAAATCATGGTCTAATGTTTCCATTTTTCATATAGAGTTTGAGGATAAAGTCCGAGTAAACCCCTTTATTTTCACCTACTGAATATCTCAACCTACCGGAAGTTGACCAGATGTGAAAGTTATGAATTAGCAGAAACCAGCGTGTCGGTTAGCGTCGGTCACCCGGCCCGCTTCTGATTTCTTCGTTACGCTATGCTTCACGGATCCAGAATATCTGCAAGTAAGACATATGCATGATACGGTCTGGCTGGCCAAGACTACGTGTCGGTTATCAACAAAAATGGCGGCTGAAGTCTCGCGACGGCCCCGAATTTACGAGATTTCGTCTCGTTTCATAATCCTGTAATATAAACGGGTCCTGAATTAATTAACAGAACTCTGCAGTATATTGTTATTCCTACTATAAGATTTCATAAATCATAGGACCTACATAGATATATAGCCATGCCAAAAACAATTAATTGAACAGTTGCTAATGTTGGGTTAACCGTTTTATGGCAGGTTGTTTATTGCAATCACAAGAAATAAAGGGTTTCTCCAATCGTAATAATGCGGTACCCCATGGCTAATTCAAATTGGCTGTCCTAAGCAGGTTGTTTGTTTAGATCAAAGAGGTCATAAATCACAAACACTGGCTACCCGTGGTGTGTTGACATCAGATATATTATAGTACAATAATTGTGTAATATTTTAATTTTCAATTTATGTATTCATGTGTTTTATGCCTTTGTGAAACTAAACACTTCAGAAATAGATTACGTTCAGTCGGATTTGTCAAAAAAACAAACAAAAAAACAACAACAACAAAACAAAACAAAAAACAGAACAAACACGCGTAAGTCTGTTAAATGTTTCATTTTTATTTAAAATGTATTAAAGTAACACGTTGATTTGTTATTCCTTTTTTAATGTTTCTTCATGGAACTTGGAATGAAAATGAAACACTATTAGATAAGTAGGCCATATAAGACAGGGTTAAATGTTTGTTTGTTTTTTAAATTTAATTCGAAATGATTTATTTGATGTCACATTATGCACACTGTCCTGCAGATAAACAAAGCTTTAAAATAATTTACGAAACACAAAAATTATGATCTTTGAGTAACGTCAGGAACATTGATCAACAAGATCTTAAGTAACGTACAGGCTACCTATTTTAGGTTTCACTATATCATCATAATTACAAATAAACATTTAACACCAGGAAATTCAATAGTCTGACAACTCATATGAATAACACAGCTACAAACAGCTTTCCCACATTATATATGTACACTGCGCCCTAAATGCCGAAACGCGCGGATCAAGTACAATAAAGCTCGTAAAAAATATCAAACACGAAAAAAAGAGAACAACAAGAATTCATATAAATCGGCTACCAAAAAATACAAAAAAACTTTAAATGCATTTATTAATAAACACACATATGATAGCCAGCAAACACTTAGAAATCTACATTCAAAACGTCCTAAAGAATATTGGCGATATCTCAATAGGATGAAGCCCAAAACAGTAAGCAAGACGCCGCCATTAAAAATATCAATACATATACTCCAGAAAACGAAGAAGATAATGATCCATTCGAATTTAATGTCATTTTAAACTCGCCTATCACGCCAGACGAGATCTTAAACAATATATCTAAACTGAAAAACGCAAAAGCCTCTGCTGATGACCAAATAATAAATAAATATATTAAGGTTACGCAAGAAGTCATGCTACCGATGTATACAAAGCTCTTCAATATTATTCTTGAAACAGGGTTTCTCCCAACAAGTTGGTTAGAAGGCATCATTAAACCCATTTTCAAAAACAAAGGCGATCCCGTAAGACCTGAAAATTATCGCCCGATCACCATATTAAGTTGTTTCGACAAACTGTTTACATCTATACTAAACGAACGAATTAACAAGTTCCTCAGTGAAAAAAGGAACCTTAGCTGAAAATCAAGCAGGGTTTGGAGCCAAATATTCCACAACTGATCATATATTTGTATTACACAAATTGGTGGAGATGTTACGTTCACAAAAGAAAAAAGTTGTTAAGTTGTTCTGCTGCTTTATAGATTTCACACAGGCATTCGACTCCATATGGAGAATAGGCCTATGACGCAAACTCCTAAGTAATGAAATTAAAGGCAAATTCTTCCGTATAATATATAACATGTATCAAAACATTAAATCATGTGTGTCCATAAATAACAATACCTCGAATTTCTTTGTGAGTCAATGCGGAGTACGTCAATGTGAAAATTATCACCGATAATGTTTGCTATCTTTTTAAATGACTTACAGGAGTATTTGCTTAACACAGGCCTAGATGGAATTAGAATCGAACCCCAAATAAATGTCTTTATAAAGATTATAATATGCTGACGATACCATTATCCTAGGTGAGAACTCCGAAATTTTCCAATTAAGTCTAAATACATTCCACTAGTATTGTCTATCGTGGAAATTAAAAGCAAACTACAGCAAAACTAAAATAATTGTCTTTGGTGCCAGAAACATAAACCGTTTATCATTTAACATAGGACCGGAAAAAAACGAAATTACAAATAAATACAAATATCTAGGAGTAATATTTACTAGCTCGAGTAGCTTTCTAAACACAAGAAAACACTTGGCCGAACAAGCCAAGAAGCGTCATTTTATCGGAGAATCAATAACCTAGACCTACCCTTAGACCTCCAACTTAAATTATTCGACCAAACAATTCTACCGACATTAACCTACAATTGCGAAGTTTGGGGATATGAAAACTTAGAACGTGTACTTACTGATTTTTTAAAAAGAATTACAAACAGTTAAAAAAAGCACCCCTTCGTACACGCTATATGCGGAATTAGGCAGACACCCAATCGCAGTCACTATATAAACTAGAATGATAAACTTTTGGAATAAATTAATCTAAGGAACAAACAAAACTTATGTTATGAATCAATGGTTAACACAGCTAATTACGAATACAAGTGGCTATTATACATTCAAAATATAGTTAACAACACAGGAAATTCCGATATTTGGACTAATCGCCATTTATTGCAAAGCAAATATGTCCATCGATCCATTAAAAAAACGTTAATCGACCAATTTACACAATCATGGAAGGCAGACCTACAAAATTCGTCCAAAGGGCGTAATTATAACGTATTCAAAGACGACCTTTCATTTGAACCATATCTAAAGTTACCGAGAAACTACTATATTTATGTATTCAAATTCCGAACAACTAACCATAGATTTCCTGTCGAAACTGGTAGGTTTGCGAATATCACGTACAACTTGAGGCGCTGTACTCTGTGTGACTCCGATATTGGCGACGAATTTCACTATCTCTTAAAATTCCCTCATTTCGACCCTCCGCGCAAAAAATACATTCCACGGTATTTTGTACCGTCACGCAAATGTTATACAATTTAAGGAGCTTCTAACTCATTCGTCAACCAAAATACAAATCAATCTATGTGCCTTTGTCCGAATTCTTTTACAAACTGTTAAACAATAAGTATATAGTAAGTAAGTAAGTAAGTAAATATTTTATTATAGTGACATGTGCATACAATATATATTACAAATAGTTATGTACAAATTACAAGCACCCGGTCCATTGGACCTATAAGTCACCTGTACTGATAAAGTAATAACAGTACGTGAAGTAGAAGTACTTAAAATATGGCGAGTTCAATCAAATTGCAATAGCTCAAACGAATATTATTTACAAACGCTAATCATTGTTGAAATGTGGTAATACAAGTCATTACATGGATGAATAAAAGATGTATGTTACTAAAATAGTTATATAGTGAATTAATTCAGCTAGATATATATTTAAATGTTCATAATAGCAGCATTATTAAGCAATTAACGGTATACATTTACTCATGAATACATAACGTACGCCTACGGATGTACGCTTTTACAATAAATTTTGCAGATTTTCTTGGGTAATCCTTTAATAAATGACACATTTTCAGTTCTGTGTTTAAAGAAATAAACTCATTTTGTCTTAAAATTTCACCGAAAACATTAGTCCTGATATCATTATATAAACAACAAGCCAGTAAAAAGTGTTTCTCATCTTCTATGGCCGCTGTATCACAGAATCTACAAGTCCGACTCTCAACAGGCTCCCCAACATATCTTCCAGTCTCTATTCTTAACGGTAATATCCCAGTTCTAAATTGACACAATAACGATCGTTCGTATTTTGACAGATTCATTGTCATATAGTCTTCGCATTTAAAATCCAGTTTAAAAAGTCGGTATGTTCTCAATTTGGCCATGTTTGATACATCACGTGACCACTTGTCTGTATAATGTTGGCTTATTAAGCTTTTTGTTACCGTTAAGTCGACTAATGCTTTTGATTCGAATTGGTCATTAATCCCCAAAGTTGTAAAGATTTGCTTAACATCACTAGACCAATTGTGTGTACACTTATCGAAGTCAAAATTAAACACCTGTTTCGTAAGTCTACCGTTATCCATTTTCATTAGCCTATTCCAATACCGGAAAATGCAAATCCATCTACGATACAGCGTCGGTTGCCAGCCGGAGTCTCCATACAGCGCCGGAAGATGCGTGAATCTGTGTACGCCCATGAAGTATCGTAAGGCGCGGTTTTGTACATTATCGAGGGATTGGTACGTTTTTGCACCCCACACAGATGCACTATAATCCATTATCGGTGTAATGCAAGCGTTAAATAGTTTTTCGTACGACCGGAACCGGAAGTCTTTCATGCTGTGTATTTTGCTGATAATTCCACCCAGCGCCCGCCCTGCTCCTTTCGCAAGTGCCTCGCAATTACCACTAAAGTCGTTTCGCTCATCAAATATAACTCCTAGATAGCGGTACTGTGTAACAGTTTCAATCACATTATTTCCGACTCTGAAAACGTATTCTGTTCGTGGTGTTCTGCGATGCCGGAAATGCACTATTTTTGACTTGTTAGTGTTAACTATCACTCGCCATTTTTTACACCATTGATGTAACGTATTTAGCATGTTTTGTAATTTGTCTTCACTGTCCGAGACTAGCACAATATCGTCCGCATACATGAGAATGGAAACCTTAGCGTCTCCCATGTGATACCAAGGTCAAGGTCATTGACCTCTTTCACAAGATCGTTGGCGAAAATGGAGAACAGTGTTGGGGATAAACAACAGCCTTGCTTAACCCCAGTATCACAGTTGAACCAGTCTGTAAGGTTGTCATTTATTCGGATACATGCTGTGGCACTTGTGTAAATATTCCGGATCGAATTATAAACTTTTCCGTCGATGTTATGGAGTAGCAGTTTATACAGGAGCATATCGCGGTCGATAAAATCAAAACATTTTTTAAGGTCGATGAATGAAGTGTATATAGAGTTATTGTTCCTAATTATGCTGTTCAATGTAAAAACGTGATCCTCACATGATCTCCCAGATCTAAAACCATTCTGTTCGTCCGCTAGTAAATGCTCATTATCAAGATAAATTGTTATCCTTTTATTTAAGAAAGCACTATACAGCTTACTAATACAAGACAATAAACTGATCCCACGATAGTTAAGCGGCATGCGTTTGTCAGAGTTCTGATCTTTGAGTATTGGGCAAATAATCGCTTTTCTCCATGATGATGGTATTAGGCTACTATCAAAGATTAATTGGAATAACTGTTGTAGTATTGCTATGACCGCCGGGAATTTGAGTACGTCATACGGTATATTGTCGTGACCACAAGCCGAACCCGATCGAGCGTGCATAACGATTTTTGTTAACTCCTCAATACAAATATTCCGGTTCATTTGTTCATTGTTCACATATAAGGGATCCTGCATGTTCATTTCTAATAATTGTTTATGCAGTTTTATACGGTTATAATGTAACTCGTCGAAATCGTCATTATTTCCACTATTATATAAATTATCAAAATCCGTTTTCCATCGCTCAAACACCATTTTCTCATTTCTGATTATACTTCCATTGTCCACAATTTCTATCGGTATAGATTTATCTTTCCTGGGGCCAAGGTTTTGTATTTTTCTCCAGAACTCTGTCGGATTCTTATTGGACATATCCTCTATTTCAATGGCTTGAGCCAGTCTGTATGCACGTTCCGACTGACGTAATAGTTTATCAAAGTTATTCCTGGCATTAATATAATCCGAGCGCAACATAGCTTTTTGACGGTTATTTCCCTTATATCTTAAAAATGAACGTTCATTGATCCGCATTATATCCCATAATTGCTGTAAATCGTCGCACCAATATGGTTTTGTCACTTTTCTGCGTTTACTAGTATTTTTGCTTGAATTAAATGTTGGTATATGGTTAACCATTTCGTCTGTGATAACGTCGCACAAATTACTGTATATCAGGTCTATATCGTTTTGATTCTCACGTGCACTTTCGATTTGCGTGATGATGGTAAGAATGGCTGCCGCCGCCCTGTCATTTTCCATGAATTCTTGAGGTATACAGCGCAATTTAAATCGTTTATTGTTAGAAGTGTTGTGGTTGCTAATTTCGCTGTTATTTATGTTGAAATCCGAACATTTATACTCAGTCACAAGCGCAGAATGGTCGGGTAACTTTGATCGTTGACCTAATAATCCTAGTAAATCATTGTCCGTCGCGATTTCTTGTGCCGTTAATACCCTGAAATCACTACATCTCACCATTGTATCGTGCGGTACACACAAATAGTCCACGATCGCACGGCCTTTACTCGATATTGACGTATAATTATCACTGGGATAACGGCCATTCAAAACACAGCATTTTGCGTCATTCAAGAAGTCAATAAGCTCTTGGCCATGGCGGTTTCTAGTGTTATCCAATGTTTTGCGTGGGGGTATTGTGTCACAATAAAATATAGTATCTGATAATGACCCAATTCTCGCGTTAAAGTCTGCACCGATAAATAGGTCATCAATATCACTGTGAGCGTATATTTGGGTCAAAAGATGGGCAAAAAATGATTGTGCGTCCCGTCCTCGGGCTGAATTTTCTGGTGGTAAGTAGCAGGAATAAACAATAAAGTCCGACCCTGTACTGCGGTGCTCAAAACGCAAACCAAGTATCCCCTCAAAAGTTTTATCCACAACCGCGATATTATACTGATCACTGAGTCTATTTCTCACTAAAATACCAACTCCACCCGATGCCTTAGGCGCATTCCGATGTATATCTGCCCTATTAAATCCATACCATGAATAATTGTCCATGTCAATATTGTCATCATTTTTCAAGTGTGTTTCACATAAAGTAATAATATCAGCATCCAGAGCGTTAATAATCCCAGTTCGAAGCTCGTGATTGTCACGTGTCCATCCACATACGTTCATATGAGCCAGTCGAATAATCCCAATGGGTCGGGCTGATTCCTAGTGTCCATCCCTACGGTTGTCTTGGCGTTCGCGCGGTTGAATTCGTCCATTTGCGTCGACCCGGAAGTTCCCTCCATTTGGCATCTGGCGTAGTATAGCACGTGCGTTAAGCTCGATCAGACGTTCGGCATGTGACTTGCAACTTTTTACGTATACTTCCTTGTACTCATCGACATTTTTAAGTTGCATTTTATTTCTCAGAACAAGTATCTTTTCTTGAACAGTGCGGAATGTTATTTTCACTGGTCCAGGTTTATCAGGAAAACGCGAGCGAAAACGCACTGCTTTTGTAATGTTTACATTTGATGTGACGTCATTCCCTAGTGCAACTATTAAATCCTGTGCCCTCTGTATAAGGTCTTCACCGTTAATGAAGGGCAAACCACTCGTAATTACCGACACTTCAGTATCATCATATTGCGCCGTGGGCCTAAATGTACGCTGACCCTGGTCAATGGTACCGTTATCCGTGTCCATACCATCGTTTACTGACCCTTGGGCGTTTACACTGTGCGATTGCTCTATTGTGCCCATTCGATCTTGCAGGGACTGAATTGTTGTCATCACCTCGTCTATACGGTTACCTTGCCTCTGGACATCGGTTGAGATTTCATTACGTAAAGAGGTCACTTGGTCATCAATATTTTTCAATAACTCACTTTTGAATTTGTCCAATTTACTGTCAAACATCCTTGTCATATCATCTTGTCCCTTTTTTAGGTCCTGCATCATGTTCATAAGCAGTGTAAACTGGTTACCATCCAAACTACCGCTGACCCCTTGTGTAGACCCTGTTGACCGACCTGACGCCATGTTGTTGTTTTGTGTACAGGTATGACTATGTGGGGTGAAAACTGGGTCTATGTCCTTAGACGGGTATAAATCACTGTCCTCACTATCACTATCACTATCACACAATACCTCGAATTTGTTATACGTATAATCACTGTCATATAATATCCCATTTGCCTGGCCTATAACATCACTCACATCATAATCCACCCGGGACCCGCATTGGGCCTTGCCGCCATGTTTAAAAAGTTTTTCTTGGATTTGGTTTCAGAGTCCGACTCACTACTCTTTTTCCGTTTAGCTTTCCTAGTAGGTCGACCCATGTACACGATAACTATACTCTGTAAAAGAAGTTTTGGACCATGGCAGTGTTCGAACCCGTACAATGATCGCTGAACCATGACATTCGACCATAACCCTTATTATCTCAGTTGATAATTACAATAGATCAACAATCAACAATAATTATCGTTTACAATGAAAGTTTGCGAAAAAGTAATAATCTTTTTATTGGTTACTCGAATGTGTCCTAACTGTTACTTTGTATGGACTTTGCAACATTTTTTACAGACCCTTTGTGTGTTCGCGATATTTTTTTAAAATCAAATATTGTTTGGAATTTAATGTTTCTGGTACCAAATTAACCGGGTAGGGTAGACCTTGGTTACTAAAAAACGATACTTAAATTCTGTCCACTAGTTTTATTTTTATATGACTTTATATACCCTGGTCCAAAACTTGTTTTACCGAGTATATATATATTTACATGCTTCACATTTGAAGCTGCAATGTTATTCCACGCAAATGTTATCCACCTAACTTTTCCCACCATATCAAGTGGGGTTTGTGTGATCCTTTTTAATTCAAAATTAGTAATTGTATAATTTGTTGTATGCATAAAAATTATCTCATGTTGCAACTCATGTTGCCTGAGATTGTACATAATAAAATATTGTTCTGTTCTGTTCTGTATATAAGCAAATTAACACGGGATTTAGAGCTCGTGGGGTCTCGACACTGATACTGTTTAGGGACTCTCGTGGGGTCTCGACACTGATACTGTTTAGGGAGAGTCCCTAACCAGAATCAGTGTCGAGACCCCACGAGCTCTAAATCCCGTGAAAAACGAGAGCGCGGTTTGATAATGGGGAAAAGGGTGAGGGAACATTGCAAAAGAAAACTAATTGATATTCGAACATAAACAGTCTAAACTAAATCACAATATATAAATCCGAACAAATGAACTGGTCATCCGAATGTTCTATCATACCACACATGTTTCACTTGCATATGTATTGAAGGTACGTGACATTTACAGCAAATAATTTTTAACAATGGTATACTTCAAAATGTGAATGATATGATGACATAGCATTTTTTAATTTTTTTTGTTTTTAGAAATGATGGCTGGTGTGCTCTAGATGTATAAGTGGACTATGCTATGGACAAATTTATTTCACTTGTTCTTTTCATAAAAAGCAAAACAGCTTTGAGTAAAATGTTTTCAAACTCTTCATATACAATTTCTACCTTACCATGTACATATTCTTTCTGATATTATGTTCACATCAATAGTGTTGAATTACTGGCATGTAATATATGTTGACAATTGCTCATGCCTAAAATATGCATTTGGTTGAACAAGCGTTTTTATAACTTAAGATATTAACCCCTGGTTGTACATTGAACACCACTTGACCATACCCATGCATTTTTTAACTGTTTATTTAAAGATGACAGACTAATAGTCCTAAACTCAAATTTTAAATTTTGTTTTGCTCTTATATATATAAATATAACCAGATACGTAATAAGTTTAGTTCTCTGGTATAATATAACATGCTACGATATATCAATCCCATGCCTTTTCTTTATTATTATTATATTTCTTCTGCTGTACTTGTTTACATTCGATCTCTAAATTTATACATTAAAGCTTGTTATAGTTTTAATAAAATTATCTCAAATGATTCTTAAGTATTTATATTTTCACACTCAACCTTTAGATTTTGCTTTTTTCTTCGGCTCATTCTGAATTTACCATAGATCTACATAATACAGATCGTTGCCGATTTGTTTCTTTTGGAAAAGTATTTAACCTAGCTGGCTAATTCAAATACGAGCTGAGAGTATTCTTCATTCTATAAAGTTACTTCTGTTTTAACTTTAATAAACGAAATAAATAATATCTATGTGAAACTGCGACAAAGATCCGCATGTGACTCGGCATTTATTGTACATATACATATAAAAAACGACTTCATGATAATAAAATACAGTCTTGGCATGAACGTTTAGAAAGTTCATCGAGAGCAATATTTGTTAAAGAAATAGTTAGTTTTGATTTTCAATTATTTCTTAAGTGCATTAAATTGTTATTTTATATATAATTCGTTTTGTTTTTTCATATCCTTGGATTATTGATTAAAATGTGTGATTTTTATGAGCTATGATTAATTAAGGAGTATTGAAAATTGAACTATAAGTGAGTGTGTAGAAGTATGTGTAACCTGTCATGTGATTATAATTATGTATTACAAATTATGTATGTAATGATGAGAAACTGTAAAAGTTTAAGTCAATAAAGTATCTATCTATCTATCTATCATAAACATACCAAAATTTAGAATATCGATGACCAGGTTAATTGTCTCGTCCCATAACCTTGCTATAGAGACTGGTAGGTGGCATAGACCTAGAAGTATACCATTAGCAGATAGAATATGTTTAATTTGCAACAAACTTGAAGACGAGTTTCATTTCATTTTAGATTGCAATCTGTTTAAAGACACCCGAAAAATATATATTAAAAAATATTTTTGGAATCGACCGAGCATGTTCAAATTAAAAGAACTTTTTTACAGCAAAAATGAAAAAGAAATTAAAAATTTAAGTGTGTATATTTTTTAAAGCATTTGAAATGAGGAAAACGCTGATGTAATTGTTATTTCAGGTCTCATTTTCTCCTTTTCAATTGTAATCAATTGTAATGTTTTGTATTATTTTAATATTGTAATATTTTATTTTCACATAGTCATGCATATTTGTGTGTGGTGGTTTTTTCACGCTTGAAAATGCAAATAGAGCATTTTTTTATTGTGTTTGAAACGTATGTGTATGTGCTTATATGTTTATGACATGGATACGATTAAGTATAATACATCAACCATAACATTGATATAGTTATATATGTTTAGTCACCTTCTCCGTGAAATTTTAAATGGAAATACTGACGTGTTCATGTGTTTGTTTCTATTTTTGTTTTCTGTTTGTGTTCTCTAAAAAGAAGTAAACAGTATAACTGTGTTTATTTTTGCATCTGATATTTGTTAATACCATATATGTACGGATCTTGCTACGTCTGTTAAAATGTATATGTATACTATTGTATGATCACATGGGCCTATGGCTTACTGATTTTGAAATAAAGTGCTTCTTCTTCTTCATATAAGTACATAAGTTAGCTGGTTCATTTAAAGGTGATTTGATTTTACTTCTTTATTCCATTTTTGAAAAAAAGTACCTAAGTTACTGACTCATTCCAAAGATGATTTCATTTGACTTCTTTATTATAAATCGTTGTAAGTAACAAGTAAACTACATAGTAGAATATCCGCGCATTAGATCGTATATGAAACTGCGACAGTGATGCGACTGTTCTAAAAAAGCATATGTAAAAGTTATCGTTAGATCATAATGTTTAGATTCACGATTCCAGCCTTTGGTTATTTTATATGATAACACAATGATCGAGGCCATATATAAATATATAACTAGTATATTTATATTGTTCCGTACATTTGTTTTATTTTAAAGCATAATGTGTAATACAACCAGTGGATGCAAAACTAAGGTAACCAACCTTGATTTTGGCTTTAGTTTTCTTGTTTAATTAAACTATGATGGTCGTGTTAATCTTGTTATGTTCAATTCATTTAGTGGTATATATAGAGTTTAATAACCAGTGTTTTTGAGATACGGGAAATATCTCGGGGCCATTTCTCTACCTCGGGAGATATTTTCAGTATCTCAAAAACACTGGTTATTAAACTATATATTACATATTCTAATATAGCCTAGTTTAAAATATCTCGTTATATTGAACGATAGATATATCACTGTAATTTTTGCAACGTTAGGAGAATAAGCATTGCGCATTGCGCATTCCGCATTGTAACGTATGCAACGTTAGGAGAGCAAGCAAAGCAATGCGAAAGATTTCAGATGTGTGCGTTATTTTCACATTTTAGGGGTATTAGAATAGAAATAGAACATCGTTTACGGTGAACTATCTATAATATATCACGGTTTGTCGTTCAATTGTAAACAATAATTTCACGAGCCCGAAATTATTGTTTACAATTGAACATCAAACCGCGATATATTAAACGATAATTCACAGTAAACGATGTTCTATTTCTTAAATTTAAAATGATATTTTATTAATATTTCTAATGATTCACGCCTTTTTACACCAGTTTGCACGAGAACGCCAAGACGACGTTACGTCATCCAAGACGACGTTACGTCATACAAACAAAACAAGTGGAAATTTCCATAATCGTTATTTCCTAGTGGCGGAATCTGACGACGACGTCCGTAAAACAATCGGAACGTCATTTGGCATTCCCGCCACTGACGGAAAAGGCCGAGCAATGTTCCGTACTGGGAAATACGTACTGGGAAATATCTATTCTATTTCCCAGTAGAGCAAACGAGTAGATATAGCTTTTCTATTCCCAGTATTTCCTATACAAATCACAGACAAATATGTAATATTGTTCCATATTGCACGCCTGGCCTTCTAATTCACACCGTTCGATACCGAATATATAAATACAACTTGCGGTCGACGTGTCTGTGTCGGCGTTTTGTATTTTGATACAATTCAGTTTTGTCACCATATGTGACAATAAGCAGGAGGTAATAATCTGCGGAATGCTTTCCGTTGTTATTTTTTACACCCTTCCAACCCTAAGTCAAACGTGTCATACCGAATATACAAGGTGATCGTGCGCAGTATCACAGGTGGCTGTATCGGTGTTGGGAACAACAACAAAAAAAAATAAAAAAATAAAAAAATAATAAAATAAAAATAAAAAGTTTTTTTTATTCGTGTTACTTGTTGAAAACAAAAATATTTTAAGTTTTCTTGAAAAAAATGTCCCAGAGTAACGTAGTTATAGACAAGGTTTGAAGATCTCTCTGGTCAACATTTGATACCTAACTATTTTCATCGATTATTTCACTGGCCAAATTCTGAGAATGATCCACACATCTGGGCTGGTTGGATTCACAGATGTATGTCGTTCTCGAAACCGAAAACCGAAAACAATTCTATCAAACCGTTTTTCTGTGACAAGTCAAAATGCTTCGGAAAACGCGATTTCCAATTAGGTATACATCACTGTAGAACAATAAAGCACATATTCATCGCTATTGGTAGCGATTCCCCGAATGTATGAGTGTCAATCAATTCAATCCGAGGGTATTTCAACAACGGAACAAATAATAAACATAAATATAACGCTTACCTTTTTCAAAATTGTTGGTAATCCGTACAATATTTCTGTTTTATTGCAAGCACAAAGGCTATATTGAAATCCAAGATTTTTTTTAATGAATGTTCAACCAATTTCAACCGAGTAATTTGAGAACAAAACAAAGGCTATACAGAAATCCAAGACCTGAAACCAGATCTACACAATAAAGGCAATACAAATGAATAATTATTTTGAATATCGAACCATAAATAAAACAGGAGTTTGACTTCTTAGAATGTGTATACTGTTTTATGAAAACTACTTGCGATTTTATTTATGAATTTTCTCAACCAATTTCAACTGCGTAATTTGAGAACAAAACAAAGGCTATTCTGAAATCCAAATCCTCCAACCAGATCTACACAATAATGACAATACAAAGGAATAATTATTTTGAATATCTTACATTAATTGAAAGAGGAGTTAAATTTCTAGAAATGTACATTCTTGATTCAAACCGACAACTGTAGAAAAAGAAAATCAACACAGCTATCGAGTGTATTTTCGCCGTTAAAATCTAAATTATATTATGAATTCCATCATTTCTTCAATAAATTAAAAGCAATACATGCAGATTTAAATAACGTAGCTCGATATTTTTAATAGATCGTGTAGTAGTATGTTAATAATTCATTTTTAGGTCAGCATCATCAACTCATTTCAGGATAATCGATTGCGTCAAAAATGTTGATTATCGCAGAGTAATGGTGGATAAGTCGAGAATTAACGAGGGGCGTATAGCCAGTTTCAAATCCAGGGTACTTGTATATCCATGATTTAACTTTAAAGTGAACTCGCTCAACGGAAGGGGTATAAAACCCACTCCCGAACCCGAACCCCGCACCGTCTACTAAAATTATAAAACTATATAATTACTAAAATAACTGTTATTTGTTGATTATTTTAGTTTTTATACATTGATATTATAACAATGTATTGTTAGAAAATATTTGGTTGCTTAAATACATACACTGGCGAAATAATTCACATTTTATCATTCTCAAAGGGTATAAAACCCACTCCATACCGCATCGAACCCTTAACATCCGATATATATTCGGTATATTTGAAAGTGTAAACCCAAATATGGGACCATTTTCAGATAAACATACTTACATTCTCACTATAACAACTATTTCCAAACGAAATTCTTTAACTGAAAGATGAAAAACATGATCTTATGCGGGTTGTGAATTTTTCGAACCCCTACTTCATGCAACTTACACACTTGCGATAATCGATAGAAACATTATACACTAAAGGAAATATTATCAATTATTGCGATATTTTTCGGCGCCAGCCTTGAGGTGTGTCTGTGTAAGCCTATCACAACTCGAGTTGAAAGCGATACAGAAATTATGAAAGCCTACAGTGTTTATTAAACTGAATGCTGATTGGCTAAATTTGTCTGACAAGGCCAAAGGAAACTAGTAGATTTGTTTACAGAGTGTAGTTGTTGATAAATGGTATACTAGTAACTTTAGGTGATTTGTTACGCTGTCCTTCAATCGTGACCGGAAAAGATGAAGAAAGGAATAGAAATGCTGAAATTGCAAATAAATTATTCTGTTTTCTTGCAAAGTGCGTTAATTTTACATGGTAACTGGTAATGAAACCCTAATAAAAATTACATATCGCCGTGATTTCCTAGTCACGTTCGCCGTGATTTCCTAGTCACGTGATTTTTCAAGGTGCCCGGATGTGTTCTTCTCCAAAACCACAAGGGCTAGAGCTTAGATATTATGTATATATCATTAACTAGTGATCCTCTACCAAGTTTGTACAAATGGTGACCAAAATATTCTTCTCATTTAAATCTATTAATACATTTGAAATCTTCTTCTCTGATTTTGCATGTAGCATCATATAGTGGTCCTTTACCAAGTTGTACAAATGGTGACCCTGGGGTCAGAATAAGCCCCTCACCGGGGGTCACATTTTTTACATAGAAATATTAGGAAATACATTTAAAAACCTTCTTTTTTGAAACCACAAGGTTAGAGCTTTGATATTTTGCATGTAGCATCAGAGTACAGTTTTCCAGTAGATCGATTCAGGCCCTCGTGGGCCTCTTGTTTTCCGGGTTATGGCCCTTTGAATGTAATGGAAGGCACTAACTTGTTTTGTTCAAATTCCCCACATTGACACTGCCGTGTCAACTTTTATAGGAATACCGATAGAAAACGTTATATTGCTCTACTCTCTACCTTAAATTTCGCTATTAAAATTATTTCACTTCATGACCTTCAATCACATCCATTGTGCTTCCCCAAACGCGCCGACTATCTTTTTTTTTTAAAGATATTTCTTGTTTAATATATTATTTGTATAAGATATTTTAGGTCTTGTATATATGACTGTTATCAGACTTTTTCTGTCAAAAAGTTGCCTCTTCAATATATTTCTCTTGGCCTCTTAATATTATATCGTATTGGACGAGAAAAAAAACCCAGCTTTGTATTCGTGGACCGCATTGTAGTGTTGTATCATTGTATCGGACAAATAAGCGCTGTTGGATTATTTTCTTTGAATATTTTTTCATGTATTTTTTTATGCATGCAGAAAATTCACAAACTACATAAAATCGTGTTTTTCACCTTCCAGTGAAAGACATTTGTTCGGAAATAGTTGTTATAGTGAGAATGTAAGTATGTTTATCTGAAAATGGTTCCATATTTGGGTTTACACTTTCAAATATACCCAAAGATATGGGTTCGGATGTTAGGGGTTCGTGCGGTATGGAAGTGGGTTTTATACCCTTTGAGAATGATAACATGTGAATTATTTCTCCAGTGCATGTATTTAAGCAACCAAATATTTTCTAACAATACATTGTTATTGTTTAATATCAATGTGTAAAAACATTAAAATAATCAACAAATAACAGTTATTTTAATAATTATACAGTTTTATAATTTTAGTAGCCTGACGGTGCGGGGTTCGGGAGTGGGTTTATACCCCTTCGTGTTTGTACGAAGTTAAAGAACTATCCACTACTTAATTTTGCATTCCGCCATAAAGTTAACCATTGCGGTTCTTTATTTTTTTTTCCCTTCAGATTATTATCCTTTTGGGTCCTTTTCCTTCGCGCAACTTTCGAGAAGTCACGAGAAATCACGATATTTTGTTGTCAACAACACTGTGGTAGAGATTATTAAAAAAAAATTAGTTTTACAAGCACAATAATGGACGAATTTCAGTCTGGAGAAGAAGTAAGCATAATTAAATTTTTGTTTAGATGTATGATAACTCTTAATAGTGCGTATACATCCATGATTCATAGTTTTCTTCACCATTTAAAAATAGTGACGCATGAATCCTCGAAAAAAATTTGACACTTTTCAGCACACATGGGTCCGGCTCATGCGCTTTGTCGCTAATTACCAGCTGAAATCGAATAAAAGTGTCCTACATGAGTTGGGAAGACATCTGAATCCAGCAGCCATATCATAGAATAGAACATTATACAAGGGTAATAATCAGTCATACAGGTCATTCTCACTAAGTTGAGTCTATGCTGAATAATGTTTTAATTAAAAAAGCAAATCCATTAACTCTACATGTCTCCTATACCCAAGTGTTCAAGGTGTCCAACATTGGTATATATTTTAATATCGCTCTATACAGTACCGAGAAATCGACATCGAAACGTTGAAAAACTGGTCCAGATTTTTACTTGGAAGACCCTGTGCCTAAACAGAGTCACTCTGTAAACAGCAACACTACGGCAGTTGCGTACTAAACTAGACCACAGATCATTTAGTCGTCACCGTTGATAATGAATGCTAATTGTTTTTCTTACCAGTTAATTCAATGGAAGCTACATTTTCTCTTCTGTTTACAACCGTCAAATTTTGTTTCAATCGGCAGCCATATTAGTTTGGTACCCTTCCCCATCTGCGCTCGCTATACTCTCTTCAAGCGCAGGAACCAGACCAATATGGCTGCCGATTGAAACAGTCAGTTATTTTGTTTCATATTGTTTACAAATTTGTATTTGTTCTTTTCAGACACAGTTTGTTGTGGATGAAGTAACTAACATTATAAAAGAGGTATGTTATCTCTATATGACAACTAGTGTGTTTACATTGTACAAAAAGTCCCTGTAAGTGACAAATGCTCCCAAAGTGACCTTTGACCTCTAAGTGTGACCTTGACCTTGGAGCCAAAGATCTGGATTTTGTGCGCGACATGTCTGGTTGTGGTGAGCAATTGTGCCAAGTTATTTGAAAATCCGTCCAGGAATGCAAAAGTTATTGACCGGACGCAATTTGACCTTTGACCTCTTAAGTGTAAACTTCACTTTGGAGCCACAGACCTGGATTTTGTGCACAACATGGCGTCTTGTTGTGGTGAGCACTTGTACCAAGTTATTTCAAAATCCGTCCAGGTATGCCAGAGTTATTGACCGGATACAATTTGACCTTTGACCTCTAAGTGTGACATTGACCTTGGAGCCACGGACCTGGATTTTGTGCGTGACACATCGTCTTGTTCGGTGAGCACTTGTGCAAAGTTATTTGAAAATCCGTCACAGAATGCCATAGTTATTGACCGGACACAATTTGACCTTTGACCTCTAAGTGCAACCTTGATCTTGGAGCCACGGACCTGGAGTGTGTGCGTGACATGTTGTCTTGCTGTGGTGAGCACTTGTGCCAAGTTATTTGAAAATCCGTCCAGGAATGCCAGAGTTATTGCCTGGACACGATTTGACCTTAGAGCCACGGACCTGGATTGTGTGCGCGACACGTCGTCTTGTTGTGGTGAGCACTTGTGCCAAGTTATTTGAAAATCCGTCCATGAATGCCAGAGCTATGGACCGGACACAATTTGACCTTTGACCTCTATGTGCGACCTTGACCTTGGAGCCAAGTTATTTGAAAATCCGTCCAGGAATGCCAGAGTTATTGCCTGGACACGATTTGAAGTGTGACCTTAGAGCCACGGACCTGGATTTTGTACACAACAGATCGTCTTGTTGTGATGAGCACTTGTGCCAAGTTATTTGAAAATCCGTCCATTATTGTCGTTATTAACCGGACATGATTGTATGGACGAAGGGACTGACTGACGGACGGATGGACTATATATGCCACCCTTCGTTGGGTGGGGGATATAAAAAACTTCAACAACATAAAAACTTTCTTAAGATACTATAACTAAATATTAAAATTTATAAAAACAGTAGAATCAAACGTAACTGGAGTGAACAAACCAAAACAAATTTTTGAAATCATCTTGATGAAAATAATATGTTCCGGGTTGTTCTCTCCTGGTCTTCTATAGATACGTTTTATTTTCAACTTTTTAATGATTATATTTAGTCGGCATCCAGGTGACTGGAAAGTTGTGTGTATTCTTGTGCTTTCGTAACATCAGATATCAAATATTGTTTTAAATGTGAGTGAACTTAAGTCTTGAAGTTGTCATTTAGGACAATAATAAGCTAAAAATATCTTCACCAGATAGGTTTCCTTGACAACGGTATTTCAATTTATTATATTTCAGTTATATCTATATCCTGTGCACTATATTTGCCTTATTAAACTCATGCTAACTGGAATTATTCTTTCCTGGCATAATTATTCGGGTAACTGTTAAAATATACCAACATACTGTATGTCTTCTGATGTTAAAGGAAAAAGACAATAGTGTTTTTTGTGATTGGTGAACATTTATTATTCCTTTGCAGGGAATTGAAGGTGCTATTGGTGGCAATGCATACCAGCACAACAAGGTGAATCAGTGGACATCCAATGTCGTGGAGCAGTGTCTGAATCATCTTACAAAACTAGGAAAACCATTCAAATATATAGGTACATGTTTAATACCCATCTGTAAAACAACATCGTTCAAATATATAGGTACATCTTTAATGCCCGTCTGTTTTTTATGCTCCCAAAGGGAGGTATATAGTAATCGCACCGTCTGTTTGTCCATCTGCAAAAACAATCATGTCTCAGTCATCGCATTGATTGATAGAACTTAATGGACTTCCATGAAACTTCACAAAAAATGTTAACCACAATCAGATGGTGTGTCGTGTGCAAGATTTGGGTACCTCAAAGGTCAAAGTTGCACTTGGAAGTCAAATGAGTCGACACAATTTTCGGGGACAGTCGTCAATTACTGGTGACATTTGTTGTTTTGTATGTAGTTTATTGTCACATTGAGGGCCTCCTTGGGCAGGGTAGTAAAGACACTGTGTCTAAAACGTTTTCACCTCTCACCGTTGCGGGTTGAATCACACTGATAGCTCGACTTATCAAGCGAGACAGTGTCGAGTCTTAAGATGGTGCTAGTTCTACCCAGGAAAAATGTCTGCCTCTACCACAAAAAATCGACCGACATATATGGCCCAACCATACAGATAATGGTCATTTGCAATTTGAGTTTATGTTTGAAAAACAAGCTTACTTTGGACTGCTCCGCTCTCACGTTAATATGTTACTATGACGACGTATATAGTGCCTTTATATAATGCCTATATATAATTTTAATTATAAAGTGATATCAACTGTCCTATAAAGGATACATGTATTGTTTAATATTGTGTGTACATTTTATTGTACCGTAGCTCTTATGGTTTTCCTTTGTTCTTGCTTGTGATATAATTTTCATAAACCTGAAGGTCTGCGCCTAAACCGTGCCATAAATGCCGGTATATTTCAGCCGTGCTATAAATGACAGATATACCATGGTCTACTCAATATTACGCGCGCGCAATTGTAAGGTTTACACACAACCTGTCAATCAAAATGACTAAAACATTACCAAAACAGCACTCCTTGACACTGCATTTTCCCAATAATATACATAGGCGATTGGCTGCAATAATCAAAACATGGGTCATGCTCATGCCGCCTGATAATGCTATTTCCTGATTGGATCGAGTTGTTATGTTTACTGAAAACTGCAACGCCCTAAAACTTCCTGCACGCGCGTACTTGGATAAATGCCTCTGGTACATTTAAAAGCATATTTTTCTCGTATGCGATTTATACTGCACTCTCGGGCCTACCGCCCTCGAGAAGCAGATATACTCGAAAAATTATGCTATAAATATTACTTGTTAACTATTTAATAATAACAATTTTACAGCATCAGTCTCATTAGTTTTTCTCGATCACTCCTCGTACATTTACTGTATATTTTGTGTTTCAGTTACCTGTGTAATTATGCAGAAAAATGGTGCAGGTCTTCATACAGCGAGTTCGTGCTTTTGGGACAATCAAACAGATGGTGGGTATCTTTTATAGCACATGATAGATGGAATGGTTAGGAGATTGAAGGGGGTACATCAGAAAAAAAACTATGAAATGACCAGTTAAAATGTGAAAGATATATATGGAACATTGACAGTTTCTTATATATAATAAAGTGCAGTACTTAATATTTATAAATTAATTCATGTCATCAGGCCATAGAGGAATCTCCAAGTTATTAAAATAGCTGTCACTCAGATCATCTTGGCTATATCTACAAATGACGCTCATATTTCCAATGCACTGCATTTTAGTTCAAAATAGCTAACTTGGCGCATAACCATAGTTAGAAAATACCTTCTTCATGTCCTATTTATATGTTCAGTGTAATTTCTTTGATGGTTTATAGCTCATTTAGTTTATTTTTATCTATTCAATACAAAAATAATCTATTTGAATAATTCTAATTATAAATACCACTCCTGATGTTCAGCCTTTAATACTGGAAGGCAAATGAAAGTGTTGATCAACCAGAATAGATCAAGGAAGTCTAACTGTTGATGCTACAGTTTAACATACAAATAATCACTCCTTTTTCACCAGCTTCTTTGAATGGATTTAATCATTTTAGTTGGAATAGCTTTCTTAAAAAAGAAGGATCTTACATCTAAGTGACTGTGTATTATTGACTTTAATAAACCACTTGGATAAAAATGATACGATACGAGGCTCTGCCAAGTGTCCTATCCTTTTAACACTGCCTCCGCAAAAAACGTCAGTCCGTCAGACATGACAGGGACATTTTTGAAATGTTCGGCAGAAAATTCCCGTTAGTCGGTCCGGCCATTTTTAGCTCTACTGATCAGAGATCAACAGAGCTTATGCCGTGGTGCGGTGTCCGTCGTCCGTCCGTAAACTTCTTTTGTAGCGACTACTCCTCTGAAACTACTGAATGGATTTTCATGAAACTTTACAGAAATGTTGCCCATGAAGTCTAGTTGATCCTAGCAAAAATTCATGTTGATGTGAAATCCAAGATGGCTTCCAAATCTGAATATAGATTTTTAAAAAACAAGTTTGTAGCGACTACTTCTTGAAAACTCTAAGTGATATTGATATGGGATTTTTTCTAAAATGATCAGCATGACATGATGTTGGTCCTTGTTGAAAATCGTTTTGATTCGATGTTAAACATGGCTGTCAGCGGCCATTTTTGTTTACATAGAGTTATCTGGTAAAAACTTGTAGCGACTACTCCTCTGTAACTACTCGAAGGATTTTCATGAAACTTCACAGGAATGTTGCTCTTGATGTCTTATTGATCCTAGCAAAACTTCAGGTCGGCCGGAAATTCAAGATGGCCGTCATGGCTAAAAATAGATTTTCAAAATACAAGTTTGTAGTGACTACTTCTTGAAAACTATAAGTGATATTGATATGGGACTTTTTCTAGAATGATCAGTATGACATGATGTTGATCCTTGTCAAAAATTATTTTGATTTGACTTTAAACATGGCCGCCAGCGGCCATCTTTGTTTACATAGAGTTATATAATGAAAACTTGTGGTGACTACTCCTCTGAAACTACTTGACAGATTTTCATGAAACTTCACAGGAATTCTGATCTAGCTATCAAAAACTATCAGTAGAGCTTCCAGGTCATTGAACTCTTGTTAAAACTAAAATCCTATCGGAAATCTCATTTTGACGCTTGTAAATTTCCCTTCACTCTGTCCGAGTGTCCGGTCAGTTTTAAAACTAAAATCCAATCGGAAATTGTTTTAATCGCTTATAATTTTATTTGTTTATAAATAGTAAGTTCTCTCCCTTGATTAAAATTTATCTATAAGCGCGCATTTCATTGGTCGATTACTGTCTGACCGAATGTCCTGTGGACTTGAAAATGTTTTCGCCTAGACTGTTAACAAGTTATCAAAGTCAAAAATACACATTCACAAATGTAAAATTCTAAGACTATTTATCAGGGGCATTCCTGGGGCTAATTTAGGTATACGCACCATCGAGTTTTGGATTCACAAATGTGCCTAACCCCCCCCATACCTTCAGTTTTTATTGCATATTGCGCATTTTTAGCCCTTTTTATTTTTTTGCTTCTTTAATAGCCTGTACGTACGTGCTTATGCCCAGGTACGCCTCTGTTTATCACATAACACCAATATGACATGAAAGTTTCAGTCTGATGTTGTCAGTTTATCTTTTACATAGTGCCAATTTGTAAGAAAAGTCATGACATCGTTTGGTTGTTTAAATAGTCAGATATGTTACTTGGCTCTTACACATATTGCGACACCTAAACCAACTTAACCATTTCAACTGCGGTAAATATTAAAGTAGCTATCCCGCCAACAAAGCTAAATTTTGCAACATACAACATACATACATTGTTTCTAAACCTACTGATGACGAGGTATGTATATAACTTGCATATTTTGAGAATCCAAACCCTATAGACACAATTAACTAGCCAGTCCAGACCCCAAAACTGGAAATCGAATTAAAATCAAATTAAAGGTTACCAACTCATTATTTATTTTACACATATTCAATCACATGTATTTTAAGTGAAAAAAAAATACTGGTAACGTTAATAGGCACATATACATTATTATATGACCTGAACACCTGGATAGACTTTTGATAAACGGTTTTGTATTGTAATTTTGCCATTATTTGGCGTGTTAGTTTCTTTAAGGTATGTCTGAACGTATCATATGATATAGCATGTAAGTACTTGGAGCTAACTGTTTTACTAGGTACACAGTGATTTGGTATGTTTAATACATTAGTCAGCTGGGCTGTTCATTAGCCTTCGCCAGTTGCCATAGGATAAACAAACTTTGAAATGGCTATACGTTTGTCAAGTGTTTTAGCCAATTTGGCTAAAGTCATTTTAGCCCATACAAATGAATGTTTGGCATTGGTGAAGTGGCTAAAATGTCTTAAAATAATTTGTTCATGAGTGCAGCCATTTTTGTATTTAAATCCTTGAGTAGTTCCCGATGTAACCATTAGAACTAATATAAGTTTAATACTATAAATGGTAAAAACTGCTATTAAATACATACCACCACATGCTAATCTGGATTGTGTAACACGTTTTGCATTTCAATAGAATCTAGTTTTTATAAAAACATGTAAATTTTGCTAAAGTGGCTAATATATTTTTTGAGCCAAATTTGGCTAAACAAATCCATTTGGCTAAAGAAAAGGTGGTTTAATCAAATGAATAGCCCAGGTCAGTGTATTACGAAATATACTGAACCAAACAGCTAACACACCAGTAGACAATACCTTTAATGTATGAACTTATTATATGCCGACTGGTACCGTTGGAGACAGGTGATTTGAAAGACTTTTGTGTCGCCTTTTCGAAGAAAAGTGCGATACATAGTGATCACTTTGTCTTCAGTCCGTCCGTCACGAAAACTTAACGTTGGCTATAACTTTCTCATTTCTTCATCAAACTTTCAATATGTACTCATCATGACAACATCGACATAACCATACTAAAATATGAAGGTTAAGGTCACACTGAAGGTCATTATATGGCTTAAATACCCATTTTTTTCTTCAAAAAAACTTAACGTTGGCTATAACTCTCATTTCTTGATATTTCTTCATCAAACTTTCAATATATACTCATCATGACAACACCGACATGACCATGCTAAAATATAAAGGTCAAGGTCACACTGAAGGGTTAAATATATGGGTTAAATACTCATTTTTTCTTCACGAAAACTTAACCTTGCCTATAACTTTCTCATTTCTTGCATCAAACTTTCAATATATACTTATCATGACAACATCAACATGACCATACTAAAATATAAAGGTCAAGGTCACACTGAAGGTAATTATATGGGTTAAATACTCATTTTTTTCCTTCACGAAAAAACTTTGTCAGACCAGTTTGTCAAGGTCATTTATCTGGGTCCAAAAAACCTTGTTATACTGACGAAGCGCTGACAGGCGACACACGTGTTCCGTGGAACACCCATCTAGTTTTAAATTTACATTCGTTCTTGACAAGATATTTGTCTCGTTCAGAATGAAATTTGTTTTGATTTATTGGTTGTTGTTATTGAGATATTAAAGGTATTGTCTACTAGCGCATTAGCTGTTTGGTTCAGTATATAAGTCATGGCTTTATTACACTACTAGAAGCCCGTTTATGTGATAAAAATATATAGTATATGGCACTGCCACCCAAACACCCTGTACATATGTACATTCATTTCAGGAAGCTGCACTGTAAGGTGGGAGAACAAGACCATGTATTGTATTGTATCTGTGTTTGGCCTCGCCATATGATCATAAAGGACAACAACAACTGACTGGCACCATCTAGAATCTTCCAGCATTGTGATATTAACATTTTACAACATGCATTGGTGTGTTATACATTGAACTTGTATGGATTTTGTAATACAATTTATCACATAACTTGCGGTGTGGTAGTGGAATAACACCATTCTATATTTTCGATACCGTATACCACTAGTTATATAAGTATGCAAATAAGCCTAGTATGCACTGTCAAAAAAAAATTGATAATGACTATGATCCAATCCCACAGTTTATGTCGGTTTCGTGTGTTAAAGCGACAGGCAAAATTCAATAAAAGTCAATATGTGAGTTATGTGATAAATAGTATCTAACATTCTTTCTCATTCATTATTGAATTTATTAAACTCGTTAGCAAAAATTTTGCCAACTCGTTTAATAAATTCAATAATGAATGAGTACTCATGTAAGATCCTCTATGTGTTGACTTTAGGATTTATTACTGAGTTATACTGCTGTCCGTGTCATCTTGGTCAGTGAGGGGCTTTAGTTGTGACAGCATTATTATTCTGATATTGTGATTGTTTTGTCGCAGTTATTGCCCTTGGTTATCTGCTGACTTGTGTATCCATAAAGATAATAGGATAGCATGGCATGGGTCAATTAGCCAAACTATAATATGTCTGGTAAAACATCACTATATTTGCTTGTTTATATGTAATTTAATGGCATCAAATCAAAATATTGTGGAGCGCTGTGGTCTAATGGTAGAGCGTTGGACCCATGATCCAAAAATCGTGGGTTCGATCCTCGCCTTAACCACATGTGTTGTGTCCCTGATTCAGACACTATATCTACATTGCTTAGTACTGGTTCTACCCAGGAAGACGATCAAGAAGTATCTTAGCAGCAAATTGCTTACAACAGGTATAGAATTGGCTATTAAATTTAAATTTAAATCCACAGTCTTCATATTATATCACAATTTTGCATTTTGTTATGAATGAAACATTTTCATAAAGATGGAAGAATATACTTGTTTTTCTTGTTGGGGGTTGGGGAGGTATTTTTTTAAAAGGAAACTGGAACAAGAAAGCATTGTTTGTCTTTTTTTCTGATATTAAGTATGTTAGAATTTGGGTTATAAAGAGAAAATTCGATAGCTGGGTAGTTGTATAGAGAACTTGAGACCATTGGAGTAGAAAGAAATTCAAATTGTATACTGTAGTTTGTTAAATTTATTACTCTTTCCAGATGTTTTCTTTTTTGTATTTTAAAATTCATTTGTTTGTTCATTTTCCATTGTTATATTTCTCTCATTATAACTTCCATTATTTAATTTTATTTCTTTCATGTTGTTCAACCCTGTGAACAAGTATGTTTGTTAGGCCTATTCTGTTACAAGTGTTATGAAAATTAACTTTTGAAGTATCTTTTAAATAAAGCGAAAATAGTAGATTTAATTGATACATGTTGTTTTCTTGACGAACATTTCCAAAACAGGTATATATGACTTATATGTGTTCTATTCGACGATTTGATATGTTTATTGTTTAAACTCTTTGTTTGGATTAAATATTATAAATGGTAATTGGTATTTTGTTTCTTTTAATAGCCCAACATGTCTAAAAATGTTCATGAACATAATATCTCTGGCTAATTGTATCAGTTGTAAGTTGTGCAGTTGTACAATAACACCAGTTTTGCGTTGAGGTAATTTTCTCACAAACTGTATACACTAGACCTTTCAAACTTTGCATATAGTTGTATCTTGGGTGGTACATCGCAACATGACAAAGCAAATGTGCAAGTCACCTTGACCCTTCAAGCAAAGGGCAGATAACTTAATAATTTTACCATCAATTTTTTCCTTGTCAATTTCGCGCAAACTGTATTCACTACACCTTTCAAACTTTGTTTATAGTTGTATCTAGGGTGGTACATCGCAACGTGACAAAGCAGATGTGGATGTGACCTTTACTCTCCAAGCAAAGGGCAGATAACCTTATAATTTTTACCTTCAACTTTGGCATTTAGGTCACTTTTTCCCAAACTGTATGTATAAGACCTTTCAAACTTTGCTTATAGTTGTATCTTGAGTGGTACATTGCAACGTGACAAAGCAAATGTGGATGTGACCTTCACCATCCAAGCAAAGGGCAGATAACTTGTTACATTAACATCACTTTCTCATGAACTATAATTATGCACTAGATGTTTTAAACCTAATTTATAGCTTAATCTTTGGAAGACAAAATATTCTATTTTGACATAGTTGTGTCTTGGGTAGTGCATCTTTTTGGACGCATGGATTTCATCTTTGACCTTGACCTACTTTTTGGAGATGATGAGTTTTGGAGCTTATGGAATGGCAAGTTGTCCGTCTTCCGTCTGTCGTCTTTACTTTTACCTCGTTAATTTTTCATGCGATCTTCACCAAACTTCAACGGATTGTTAATATCAATGAAAGCTCGGACAAGTTCGAAAACCAGCCAGATTGGACCAGTAACAGAGTTATGGCCCTTGATTTAGTTAAAAATGCTATATTTTGTCTCGTTTAGACAATAGGGCCTTCATTTTTCATCCGATCCTTACCAAACTTTACCAGATTGTTAATATCAATGAAAGCTCGGACAAATTCGAAAATTAGCCAGATCGGACTAGTAACAGCGGAGTTATGGCCCTGATTTCGTTAAAAATGCTATATTTTGCCTCAATATGATGGGGCTTTCATTTTCCATCTGATCTTTACCAAACTTTACCAGATGTTTTGCCTTTTTTAGCTCTAGCTTATGGGATGCCGAGTTGTCCGTTGTCCGTCGTTAACTTTTGTCTCAAGACGATAGGGCCTTAATATTTCATCCGATCTTTACCAAACTTTACCAGATTGTTAATATCAATGAAAGCTCGGACAAGTTTGAAAGCCAGCCAGATCGGACCAGTAACAGCTGAGTTAATATTGTTATGGCCCTTGATTTAGTTAAAACACTATATTTTGCCTCGTTAAGACAATAGGGCCCTTATTTTTCATCCGAGCTTTACCAAACTTTACCAGATTGTTAATGAAAGCTCGGACAAGTTCGAAAACCAGCCAGATCGGACCAGCAACAGCGGAGTTATGGCCCTTGAATTAGTTAAAAATGCTATGTTTAGCCTCGTTAAGACGATAGGGCCATAATTTTTCATCAGGTCTTTACCAAACTATACCAGATTGTTAGTATCAATGAAAGCTCGGATAAGTTTGAAAACCAGCCAGATCTGACCAGTAACAGCTGAGTTGTGGCCCTTGAACTAGTTAAAAATGCTATATTTTGCCTCGTTAAGACGATAGGGCCTTCATTTTTCATCCGGTCTTTACCAAACTTTACCAGATTGTTAGTATCAATGAAAGCTCGGACAAGTTTGAAAACCAGCCAGATCGGACCAGTAACAGCTAAGTTATGGCCCTTGATTTCGTTAAAAATGCTATATTTTGCCTCGTTAAATCGTTAGGGCCTTCATTTTTCATCTGATCTTTACCAAACTTTACCGGATTTTTTTACTTCTTTTTAGCTCTATTGATCAGAGATCAGCAGAGCTTATGCCGTGGTGCGGTGTCCGTCGTCCGTCCGTCTGTCCGTCCGTTAACTTTTATTTGTAGCGACTACTCCTCTGAAACTACTTGATGGATATTCATAAAACTTTACAGAAATGTTGCCCATGAAGTCTAGTTGATCCTAGCAAAAATTCATGTTGATGTGAAATCCAAGATGGCCACCAAAGCTAAAAATAGATTTTTAAAATACAAGTTTGTAGCGACTACTTCTTGAAAACTATAAGTGATATTGATATGGGACATTTTCTAAAATGATCAGCATGACATGATGTTGGTCCTTGTCGAAAATCGTTTTGATTCGACGTTAAACATGGCTGCCAGCGGCCATCTTTGTTTACATAGAGTTATATAATGAAAACTTGTAGCGACTACTCCTCTGAAACTACTTGACGGATTTTCATGAAACTTCACAGGAATGTTGCTCTTGATGTCTAATTGATCCTAGCAAAATTTCAGATCGGCCGGAAATTCAAGATGGCCGCCACGGCTAAAAATAGATTAAAAAAAAATAAGTTTGTAGCGACTACTTCTTGAAAACTATAAGAGATATTGATATGGGACTTTTTCTAAAATGATCAGCATGACATGATGTTGGTCCTTGTCGAAAATCGTTTTGATTCGACGTTAAACATGGCTGCCAGCGGCCATCTTTGTTTACATAGAGTTATATAATGAAAACTTGTAGCGACTACTCCTCTGAAACTACATGACAGATTTTCATGAAACTTCACAGGAATATTGCTCTTGATGTCTAATTGATCCTAGCAAAATTTCAGGTTGGCCGGAAATTCAAGATGGCCGCCATGGCTAAAAATAGATTTTTAAAAAATAAATTTGTAACGACTACTTCTTGAAAACTATAAAAGATATTGATATGGGACTTTTTCTAAAATGATCAGCATGACATGATGGTTATCCGAGTCGAACATTATTTTGATTCAATGTTAAACATGGCTGTCAGCGGCCATCTTTGTTTACATAGAGTTATATAATGAAAACTTGTAGCGACTACTCCTCTGAAACTACTTGACGGATTTTCATGAAACTTTACAGGAATGTTGCTCTTGATGTCTAATTGATCCTAGCAAAATTTCAGGTCGGCCAGAAATTCAAGATGGCCACCATGGCTAAAAATAGATTTTCAAAAAACAAGTTTGTAGCGACTACTTCCTGAAATCAAAATCAATCAGTAGAGCTTTAAGGTCATTGACCTCTTGTTAAAAAACAAGTTTGTAGCGACTACTTCTTGCAAACTCTAAGTGATATTGATATGGTACTTATTCTAAAATGATCAGCATGACATGATGTTGGTCCTTGTCGAAAATCGTTTTGATTCAACGTTAAACATGGTTGCCAGTGGCCATCTTTGTTTACATAGAGTTATATAATGAAAACTTGTAGCGACTACTCCTCTGAAACTACTTGACGGATTTTCATGAAACTTCACAGGAATGTTGCTCTTGATGTCTAGACAATTGATCCTAGCAAAATTTCAGGTCGGCCGGAAATTGAAGATGGCCGCCACGGCTAAAAATAAATTTTCAAAATACAAGTTTGTAGCGACTACTTCTTGAAAACTATAAGTGATATTGATATGGGACTTTTTCATGACATGATGTTGGTTCTTGTCAAAAATCGCCATGGCTTAAAATAATTTTTCAAAAAAAAAATAAAGTAGCGACTACTTCCTGAAATCAAAATCAATCAGTAGAGCTTCAAGGTCCTTGACCTCTTGTTTTTAATAATATTATTATTTTTTATTTTTTATTTTCTTTTAATATATATATTTTTTTAATATTTATTTTTAAATATATCTGTTGGTTACATATTGCTCCAAGGTCAAGGTCACACTTACAGGTCACTTCGGGGGCATTTGTCACTTACTGTGACATTTCTTGTTTTATATCAGCCATTAGTCCAAAACTACTGAAAAGAATTGCGCCAAACTTCACACACATGTTCATCCCAATGAGAAGTTGTGATGCTTGCAAGAATCTTGTCAGTGCCTTAAAGTTTAAGACCACAGTTAGAGGTCAAAGGTAAACAAATCATAAAATAAAGGATGTGTCAGCCATTACTTGGAAACTACTGTAGGGAGTTGCGTCAGACTTCACACACATGTTCATCACATTGAGAAGGTGTGTCGCGCTCAAGAATCATGTCAGTCCCTTTAGGTCAAGGTCTCAGTTGGAGGTCAAAGGTCTTTTTTTTTTATATCTGCCATTAGTCCAAAGTTACTGAAGGGAATTGTGCCAATCTTCACACACATATTCATCACAATGAGAAGGTCTGTCATGTCAGTGCCTCAAAGGTCAAGGTCACAGTTAGGCAGATAGTTGGGGAATCCGGGTCCCATGGACACATTTCTTGTTCTTTTATGTTTTATAAAGGTAAAAATTAATACTTTTGCAGCTTAAATGGTGAACATGAGCTACATGTGATTA
Organism: Cyrtodaria siliqua; assembly: GCA_037043455.1. NCBI lineage: Eukaryota > Metazoa > Mollusca > Bivalvia > Adapedonta > Hiatellidae > Cyrtodaria > Cyrtodaria siliqua. Next base: position 155,585 of record JAWPHD010002889.1, on the reverse strand, counting down.
TTAAAGCTGTTCTGGGTCACTAAAAAGCATATTGTGGTAAACTGAATGTTTTGACAAACTAACTTGCTAGTGTTTGGTCTTCTTAGATGATCGATTACCAATTATAATCGCCAATTAATTGATACAGGTGATAACTTCAAACTTTAGTTAATAGGGTATTAAAGAGATATTTAATAGGGCTATGATTATGTCTCCAACTACGAAGTGGAGGAGACATTGTTTTTGCAGTGTCCGTCCATCCACTGTCAGGTCACAAATGTTGTCGTCTCTACTCCTAAACCGCTTGTTGGATTTCGACAAAATTGTGTAGGAAGCATCAGTATGATGTCTAGTTATGCATGTCGTGTTTGTGTTTCAGTTGGATCATTTTTGACAGAGTTATGGCCCTTTGTCATGTAACTTTAAATTTGTTGTCGCCGCAACTCCTCCTAAACCGCTTGTTGGATATCGACGAAATTTGGTAGGAAGTATTGGTATGGTGTCTAGTTGTGCATGTCGCATTTGTGTTCCAGTTCGGTTAATTTTGACGAAGTTATGGCCTTTTGACATTTTAGCTGGACTGATCAGAGATCAGCAGAGCTTATGCCGTGGTGCGGCGTCCGTCGTACGTCTGTCCATCCGTAAACTTTTTTTGTAGCGCCTACTCCTCTGAAACTACTGAATGGATTTTCATGAAACTTTGCAGAAATGTTGCCCATGAAGTCTAGTTGATCATAGCAAAAATTCATGTTGATGTGAAATCCAAGATGGCCGACAAATCTAAAAATAGGTTTTTAAAAAACAAGTTTGTAGCGACTACTTCTTGAAAACTATAAGTGATATTGATATGGGACTTTTTCTTAAATGATCAGCATGACATGATGTTGGTCCTTGTCAAAAATTGTTTTGATTCGTGTTAAACATGGCTGTCAGTGGCCATCTTTGTTTACATAGAGTTATATAATGAAAACTTGTAGCGACTACTCCTCTGAAACTACTTGACGGATTTTCATGAAACTTCACAAGAATGTTGCTTTTGATGTCTAATTGATCCTAGCAAAATTTCAGAATTTTCAAAAAACAAGTTTGTAGCGACTACTTCTGAAATCAAAATCAATCAGTAGAGCTTCAAGTTCATTGACCTCTTGTTTATTATTATTTTTATATATATTTTTTTTCTTTTTTGATTATTTGTTTATTTTTTTGGTTTTTGTTTTTAAATTGTTTTTGATTGTTTATCTTTTTTTTATTTTAGTAATTGTTTTGTTAGTATTTTTTTATTATTTTTTTTCACTTGAATTTTTTGTTAATTTTAAAAAAAATAATTGTAAATTTAATTATTTTTTTTATTGTTTTTCTTTTCTTTTTTTTAGTATTTGTTTTGTTAGTATTTTTATTTTTTTATTTTATTTATTTTTTGTTCATTTTCTTTTTAATTCCTTTTTTTAATTTTTTTATTTTTTATTTTTGTTAACACTGTTGGATTTGACGCTATGATTTCTAGTTGTGCCTATTGCGTTTTTTTCCGGTTCGCTGATTTTTGATGGAGTTACAGCCTCTTGACATTTACTTTAAATTTCTTGTCGGCGCTACTCCTCCTAAACGCCTTGTTGGATTTCGACGAAACTTGGAAGGAAGCATCGGTAAGATGTCTAGTTGTGCATATCGCGCTTTTGTTCCAGTTCGCCGATTTTTGACGGAGTTATGGCCCTTTGACATTTTTACTTTAATTTTTTTGTCGGCGTTACTCCTCCTAAACGGCTTGTTGGATTTCTATGAAATTTGGCAGGAAGCCTCAGTATGATGTCTGGTTGTGCAAAGCGCGGTATATCAATGAAATCTTGGACAATTTCGAAAACCAGCTAGATCTTGTTAGTAACGACAGTGTTATGGCCCTTGATTTGTTGAAAAATGCTATATTGTATTTTCCTTTGTTAAATCTGTAGTTACTTCATTTTTGCTATCTGATCTTTCCACATAAGAGCTGTTTTAGCCAGTAGAGCGTCCACATGCCCTCTTGGGCCTCTTGTTTTTTTTATTAGTAGTATATTTTTTTTGTTTATTTTTTTTTTGAATATACATTGTTTTTTTTAGATGTTTTTTTTTTTAAATGTTTTTTTCCCCTTTTTTGTTTTAATTATTTTTGATTTGATTTTTTCAAATCCGTGTTAGCATGACGAATTGCTATGATTTATAGTTGTGCCTATTGCGTTTTTTCCGGTTATTGATTTTTGATGGAGTAACGGCCCCTTGACATTTTTACGAAACTTGACAGGAAGCATCGGTAAGATGTATAGTTGTGCATATCAGCTTTTGTTCCAGTTCGCTGATTTATGGCGGAGTTATGGCCCGTTGACATTTTTTACTTTAAATTTCTTGTCGGCGCTACTCCCCCTAAACGGCTTGTTGGATTTCTACAACATTTGGCAGGAAGAAAGTGAGACAAATTACGAAATACCCATGCCAGACTAGTCACAGCAGACTTATTGCCCATGATTATCAGGTGAGCGATCTAAGGCCATCCTAGCCCTGGTGTTTTTGCAATGTTTTAAAAAAGTACTGATGGGAATTTTATGTCGACAACCCTTGATATAAGAGCTGTTTTAGCCAGTAGGGCGTCCACAGACCCTATTGGGCCTCTAGTTTTTAATGGAATGGCATTTTGTTTTTAAACAAATGCACTTAAATGTCATCTCGGCAAACTGCAAACTCCATTGTTTTTAGTTACTAAAATGTTTACAAACTTTCATTTAAGCATCATTGACCTTTTTGTTTTTAAGTCCCGCCCCGTTAGGCGAGACATGTGAATCCGCAGATGTCTTGCTGGTTGTAAAATCAAAAAACTACTGCCATAGACACAATATTTTATTAAACATATCAATAACAGTCGAACATCTTAATGACGTAACGAATAAATGAACGCAGGGGTCAACCCCGCGAAGTCCAAAAAATGTCAGTATATCTTGTATACAGTATTATTTCATCTAAAAAAAAACTCGCTAAACTTTTTTCCCTCAGTATATATGCATTATACATACATCTATAATAGTAAAGGATTTGAAGAGAAAAACATGTCTGGAAAAACGTCAGTGACAAATATTACAAGCCAGTTCTCATGTCGGTAGAGCTGATGGGATGGCGAGTTGTCCGTTATCCGGTGCAGTGGCCTCGCCTGTCGAATTGGGACGGGAGGTCACTTGTATCAGAGTATATCCACCAAGCATGTTGAGGAACAGTTGCAATCTGTTTGATTGTGAGAGTAGGACATGGATTCCTATATATCCTTACTCTCTCTTTGAGATTCGTTTTCATGCCCCCACAACCGATTGGTGACGGGGGAATATAGCATTAGCCATGTCCATCAGTCTGAGCGCCCGTCTGTCCCGAAAAGTTTGTGTTTCTATCTTCTCCCAGAGTTTCCAACCGATTGTTTTTAAACGTTACAGGATGCTCACCTATGATTTCAAGATGTGCATATCAAAATCGACCTTGTATATTCAGGAGTTACGGCCCTTTCTCTTCTAATTTTACATATCTTGTGTCTATCTCCTCCAACAGTTCTCATGGTTTGAAACGTAACAGGATGCTTACATATGATGTCAAGATGAGCATATCGATTCTGCGTCAAAATCTACATTGTATTACGGGAGTTAAATTATTTTTTTCTTCAAATTTTACATTTTCCGCTGATTGTTATCAGTGGGGACATCCGTATCCTATGTGCACATTTCTAGTTAATATAATGGTCCATGGTTAAACCATTTGTTTTCTATTCATAACTTTCACATCTCGTCATTAGTTACATATTTCCGAGATGTTGAGATATTAATAATTCAGTAGGTGAAAATAAAGTGATTTACTCGGACTTTATCCTCAGTCTCTATATGAAAAATGAAAATAATAGGCCATAATTTAAATTAAATATATCCATATTGGTGCTTTAAAATCAAACAACAACAAAAAATAAAATACACGTCTACGAACGACAAGACGATTTTTGATATGTGCCGTCCTCCGACTTTAAATGGCGCATTCTATCGAGTTTGGGGAGACTTTTTTCTAGGACTAAACAGTTAGGCGAAAAGTTCTTCTGAGTGTTATTACAAACAGTCTACTTTAGGAAAAATGTAATAACATCCAACCCAACCCTACCACCTTTCCCACCCCTTCCATTTTTGTGCTCTTTTAGATTTTTTAGAATGTTTGTACCTGTGAAAAAGTTGTAGGATATTAGTAATAACTGAGTGAATACACACAAAAGCAAGTACGCACTTATAATATATTATTATATGGCGATGGGGCCGCAACGGGAGTACCCAGGGAAATAGATTTTTTTTTAAATTCCTACCCTAGGAGCAACATTTTCCAAGGTAGTCCCCATTGTTGGTATTATACCGGGTTCTGTCTCAAGTCTTTACCCCCAGTGTCAAGTGTCAGTGTTGTGGGTACCTGTTATGGGTAAAAAGTAACAAGAAAGGCAGTGCAAAACCAGCAACAACTATTTTTAAATATAATCAACACATTTATTCAAATTGTACAATGAAAAATATTCACTTGCAGAATACACATAAATTAAGATCCAGTATTTCTTTAAAATCCGAATTTAGAATAAAGTCCAAATACTATTGGAAAATGTCCCTTTAATCTAAATTGTATAGTGTCCCTTTAATCCAATTTTATTTTAAATCATATCAACATCATCATTATAAACACTCATAAGTAACACCACCCATTAAGGAATGAAACATTTTTGAAGGGTGATGTTGGGGGAGTTGTGGTGTGGTGGGGTGTGGGCATCGGCGTACCTATTATTAGGCCAAACTAGTATGGGCTCGGGCAGGGGTTCAGGAGAACTAGTCTGGACAAAGTTTGTACATTAAAACTTTTAAAGGGCCATAGCTCTGCAAAAAATCATTCAACTAGAACATGGCGACGGTATGCACAACTAGGCTTGATACTGATCAACTTTGCCAAGTTTCGCTAAACCCTGCCATAACTCTGTCAAAAATCATTTAACTAGAACATAGCGACGATATTCACAACTAGGCTTGATACTGATCATCCCTGCAAACTTTCATTGAAATCCGGCCAAATGAAGGCCCTATCGTCTTAACGAGGCAAAATACAGCATTTTTAACGAAATGAAGGGCCATAACTCTGGTATTACTAATCCAATTTTGGTGGTTGTCGAACTTTTGCAAGCTTTCTTTGATATTAGCAACCTGGTAAAGTTTGGCAAAGATCGGATAATTAAGAAAGCCCTACCATCTTAACAAGGCAAAATACAGCATTTTTAACTAAATCAAGGGCCATAACTCTTGTGTTACTAGTCCGATCTCGCTTGGTTTTCGAATTTGTCCGAGCTTTCGTTGATATTAACAATCTGTGCAAGTTTGGTAAAGATAAAAAATAATTGAAGGGGCTAGTGTGTTCAGAAGAATTAATATGGCAAATCAAGGGCCATAACTCCGGTGTTACTGATCCGATCTGGCTGGTTTTCGAACTTGTCCGAGCATTTATTGATATTAACAATCTGTGCAAGTTTGGTAAAGATCAAGTAATAAATGAAGGTGCTAGATTGGTCACAAGGCAAAAATAAGGCTTTTTTTTGTTAATTCAGGGGCAATAACTCTAGTGTTTCTAATCCAATCTGGTCGGTTTTCGAACTCATCTGAGCTTTCATTGATATTAACAATCTGTGCAAGTTTGGTAAAGATCAAATAATAAATGAAGGTGCTAGAATGTTCACAAAACAGAATATGGCATTTTTCAGCAAATCAAGGGCCATAACTCCGTTGAAACTAATCCGATCTGGATGGTTTTCGAACGTGTTTGAGCTTTTATTGATATAAAGACCCTGGTAAAGTTTGGTAAAGATCAGGTAATAAATGAAGGTGCTAGAGTGTTCACAAGGCAGAAAATGGCATATTTTAGGAAAAACAAGGGCCATAACTCTGGTGTTACTGATCCAATTTAGCTAGTTTTCGAACTTGTCCAAGCTTTCATTGGTATTAACAATCTTTGCAAGTTTGGTAAAGATCAAATAATAAATGAAGGTGCTAGAGTGTTCGCAAGACAGAATATGTCATTTTCCAGCAAATCAAGGGTCATAATTCCGGTGAAACTAATCCGATCTGGATGGTTTTCGAACTTGTGTGAGCTATCATTGATATAAAGACCCTGGTAAAGTTTGGTAAAGATCAAATAATAAATGAAGGTGATAGTGTTCACAAGGCTTAATATGGCGTTTTTCAGCAAAACAAGGGTCATAACTCCGGTGAAATTATTCCGGTCCAGCTGGTTTTCGAAATTATTTGATATAAAGACACTGGCAAAGTTTCGTAAAGATCCGGCAAAGTTTCGTAAAGATCCGATTAATAATGAAAGCCCTAGAGTGTTCACAAGGCACAAGTTAACGGACGGACGACGGACGGACAATTCTTCAACTCATCCCATAAGCTCTACTGGCCTGCCTTTGACCAGTAGAGCTTATGGGATGACGTGTTGTCCGTCGTCCGTCCGTCGCCAGTAGAGCTAAAAAGGAAAAAGTCCAAAAATGCTATAAAAACTGAAGCCAAAGAGGATTGGGGGTTAAGGGTCAACATTTGTTTATTTTATTTTACAGTGTAGGTAATTCAATTTTGTCAAATATTAATTCTCAAAGTCCAAACAATATTTATTCAAATACCACACAAGTTCTCTGTTAGATATGTCTACGCCAAAAACGCGCCATTGCATAGCTAAGTTAAAAAAAGCCCCGGAAACCCCTTTAATAGTATGTAGAAAAGCCTATTGAAAAGGTAAACATTGACCGATCGGGAATTATTCTACTGTGTCACTTCTGATATTTTGATGGATTTCATATTTTAAAATGGACCGTGAGCTCGTTTTGTTGTGATACAGCGTTAATGTTGTCAAATCATATCTGTGAGTGTATGTGTGTTGAGTAACAGATTGGTGGGGTGTCGTAAACATTGACGGATCAGAAATTATTCTACTGTGTCATGGCAGAATTTTGATGGATTACATTACAGAAACATATTTTAAAATGGGTTGTGTGCTAGTTTTGTTGTGACACAGCGTTAATTTATCAAATCAACTATACTCAGCAAAAATAAAAAGAATCCACTTTGTTTTCCTGCAAAATCGGAGACAGTAAGAAAGAACTAACAATTGTAGCATGATTTTCTTTTAATAACATCTTTGTTTGATGTTCACACTTAAATTTTCATCGAAATATACCGAATAATAAAAAAAAAAAATCACAGTTTAAAAACACAGGTGTGAAAACGAAATTCACAAAACTGAACAAATGTAAAGGTAAGACAATAACACAGATTCAGCAGTCTTAGTCGATTCAAATACACAGTAAAATATTCAAAACCTTGCTAATATCTCATGTGTCCACCGTTATACCGAATACACGCAAGAATGCGACGTCGCATGCTTCTGACGTAACGATTGACGAATTCTGGAGGTAATGTGTTCCATTCGCGGACAAGTACTGCTGCAAGGTCCTGAACACTTTGGATAGGGTCGTCCTGACGTATACAACGTCCCAAATGTGCTCAATGCTTCGTCAGTCGTTACGTCAGAAGCATGCGACGTCGCATTTTTGAGTGTATTCGGTGTAACGATGGACACATGAGATATTAGCGAGGTTTTGAACATTGTTCTGTGTATTTGAATGGGCTTAGACTGCTAAATCTGTGCTATGTCGCTAATCTTTACATTTGTTAAGTTTTGTGAATTTTGTTTTTACGCTTATGTTTTTAAAGTTTGATTTATCTTTTAAGCATTCGGTATATTTCGATGACATTTTGTGTGAACATCAAACAAAGATGTTATTAAAAGAAAATCATGCAACAATTGTTTAGTTCTTTCTTACAGTCTCAGATTTTGCAGGAAAACAAAGTGGATACTTTCTATTTTTGCTGAGTATATGACTGCGTGTGTGTGTGTTGTGTAAAAGATGGGTGGGGTATCATTTGTAAACATAGACAGATTGGGAATTATTTTACTGTCATGGCGGATATTTTGATGGATTTCATCACATAATAATATTTTAAATGAATGCTATTGCTTTCTGTTTATGATACAGCGTTTAGTATGGTCTATTCAATATAACAGTATGCCTCTTTATATGAGCAGTAGCAGGTGGACATTGTGTCGCCACTAAGTGTATGCTATTCAAAGTGACAAGTTGTTTTAGCAAAGTAGATTGTAGATTATTGTTTGTGAAGTTGGTATAACAGGTGTTGAACAAATGTGCCTCAATCTAGACTCGAACCCAAGGTCTCTGTTTACCTTAACAGCACCTGATATTAACTACTTGGAGGACATTAAAAGTTTAATTATTCACCATGTGGTTGTATCCAGTAACATTGGCTTTCAAGATAGTCTTTTATTGAGGTAGCTATTGCAGTATAGTTACAGCTAGGCAATAGCAATGTATATTAACGACATACTAGTACCTAAAATATAATAATGTACACCTGCTATGTCTGCAGGTAATCATGTCTCAGTTGATGTACATGTATTGTAGAAGCGGGTGTTTGTTAAGTCACAAAGTGAAACACATTACTCCATGTGCACATGAAAGCTCTCACTGAACTGTGTTAATCAGTGATACAGAACATCACATACCCTTCTTCAGAAATGAGGCTGCAGTGATAATTAAAATTGATTGTGTTCACTATCAGTAGAAATAGAAAGGAAGAACTCCATTCTTCATAATATACTTGCTATATATTTTATATATTTAGCATCTGCATACCCTAGTATAGCAAGAAACCAAGACAGTTACTCATTAGGTGATAACAGCAGCCATCATTTGTGCCAGACCATAAAGGAAGTGGGAGACAGTCATGACCTCTTGCTGTCACATGAAACTATCCATCTCGCAACTGTGTATTTAGGTTCTACATTTGCGATTGATAGTGATTTGGGATAAGCATGCTATTTCTACAACATATTTCATCACTTACATCTGCTCATGGATTTCCTTATCACGTTGAAGACAGAACAGACTTTCATGACAATTGTAAGTAATTACTAGTAACTAAAATCTAAGCTACAAACACATATTATGTTGGGGCCTTCTAAGATCAAGTTAAATACTGTAATTTGCACATGGCTTTAACAAGAACTGATCCTAATTCTCTACAGAGGGATTCTGAATTTACATCCTGCAACTTTATCGAACTAAGTTAAATCACAAAAATTGACACCAACAAGTATTCAACATTACAATGTATCTAGACGTTTAATTTCTATTTTGCTAAAATATTTAGTGGAATAGTATATTTTATACAACATAAATAATGATAATTTAACATATACCTTTTTGAATTTCACCCCAACTGACCCATTTTAACCTTGAATTAGAATCATCTAAATACATGTAAGATAACACGTTTATAATAGGCATACACTCCAGTGTCGTTGTCTTAAGGGACCACACGGCAATCTTGAAGTGTTTATCAAGCTTTGAAATTATCGTCTCGATTTATTGATCCAGTATCATTTTGAAGTTAAATTTGTTTGTGTTATTCGACCATACTAAGGTTTCAATATAATATTGGGGCAATATAACCATTAGTTAGTAATATGCAAACACAGTTTTATATTGATACTTTTATAATTAATATAAATGACTGAACAATTGCATAGATGTAGAGAAACTAATTGGAGGCGGGGCAGTTTTATAAAAAAAAAGCAAGATTGCCATGTGTCCCTTTGAATTTCCTACAACTTAACAGATGTGAACTGCCATCCAATGCCTGACAAAATACTATCAGTCACAATTTTTTTTAAATCTGCAAAGGATATACATTTCTTTTTTCTTTCAGGGAGCCATCACTGCGATACAGCTCTTTTGTAGTTGGCATCGTCTTTGCTCTTTATCTAAATCCATTTTCACAGAAGTCCAGATAATGTATTTATTTTGTAGTCACATATAAATAATGTTTGTGTAATTTTCCAATGCTGGTTGTAAATACCTGACAGAAAAATGTACATATCAGTCATAGACAACCATCTAAATGTATATATAGGATAAAGACACTTTCTCTTCTTCAGAAGACTGTTACTCTGTAGTGACATCTCATATGTGTTCATAAATTATGATGGCCATTCCAAATACCCAGTTATGATACTTTAGATTAAAGATTCTGGTTCCAACATCCTATACCAGTTGTAATGATCCAGGGCATGAACATTCCTGTGTTGTCTATCCATAACATTTCCCCCTCTTACTTTCCACACTTTCTCAATATTGTTTTTGATACATTCATAGAAGAAAATTTATCTAAAATGTACCAAATTATGCTGATTGCTGAATAATTGTATATTTGTTTTAAAAGGTAGGTATGTATTGAGTTTAATATTGCTTTTAACAATTAACATTTCAATACCTTTTTCATAAATTAGAGAGTTATCCAGCTTTTTTCCACAAAATAATCAGGCTAGGGAGTCTTCAAAATTTCAGTGAAAAAGCCCTGGGTGGTAGCCTAAACCACTAAAAACTAAATGTCATTCATAGCGTATGTTAAACACCGAATACACTTTTAGTGCAAACATGTTGCTGTCATGTAGATTTAAGCGTGTATGAAGCTGCATGTTGTTACTCCTACTAACAAATAGATTTGAGGACATGCATTTACATAAGTTTTCATTGAAAGCTTGTTTTCAAATCCTGTCCATGTATTATTTGACGCATTTTTCTCCGTAGACAATTTTAAAACAAATATCAATCAAACGATCGAGAGTCCGCCATTAAAAAAGTGCAAAAAAAACAGGGGGTCATGTGAAGAAGAAAAAGCCAATCTGTTGAATGACGTCACATTCTATTTTGACACGTCACAGATAGATTTACCCCATTTCTACTTTCGTTTTACGGTCTATGCCAATTATAATTAAATATCTCAATAATTGTTCACAATACATCATTTGGATGAATTATAGGTAATAATAACAAAAAGCAATCAACAGTGTGCATTTTGTACCACTAGTAAGGCAGGGAAACGTTTTTTATTAGACACTATTTGACTATACACCACGGAAGCACATACATAATGGTGTAATTACGCCTTAAAAAGTATCACAAAAAGTTCATAATTTTTAAATATATTGTTTGCATATTCTCAGCTATATATCATGCTCAAAAATGCATAATTTGTGCAAATCTAACAAGTATTGACCGAGATATGGACATTTGAAGATGCATAGAAAAAGTTTTTTCTTTAGTTTTATACTATATGAATTGTCATATGAAATGACATTTCTTGGCAATATACTTGACAAATGTGACAAATTATCAAAATAATCCAATAAACATCAATAAAACATGCATTTTAGTAACCAGCATGACTTTGCATGACTTTGCATATGTACACTATTCAGATTTGCACACCAAAACGTGTTTTCCTAGTAAAATTCCATCAATTTGTGGCATATTATCTATTTTTAGTCGAGTATACATGCTCAAACATGCCACAAATTCCACTAAAATCAAAATTGATAATAGTCGTATACTACAAAGTCGGTATTTTTATGTAATTAATAATATTGTACAAGTTAAACCTTCTTAACATTTTCACAATATCCTATTTTTTGTGGGCAGAGTAAATATTTAGATGGCAAACCTACCAGGCTTATTTTACTGAAGATAAAAGTTTTATTCAGCCTACATTTTCATAACACAGAATTAAAGTTTAATTAAAGAAGAAGCACAGGCACACCATTTTGAGATTCCCAAAAAGCTGAAACTCGAATTCACTGCTGTTAGAGACTAAATATGCTCAAAAAGGACATAAAAGCACATGCAGTGTGTGTTTGTCAGAGCTCTGTTTACTAGTTTTCATCTGAAATTGGACTTTAAGTACGAATCCAAGAGAGACCGATTTATTCCATTTAGTTCTCTTTAGGTTACATTGCACCATTGATTTTCCGTCTTTGTTTTATATAGTACGAATGTATGTCAAGAGACAAAAAAATGCGCATATTTCTCCATAGAAAATTTTAAAACACATATCGAGTGTCCACCAATATAAAAATGCAATAAAAACAGGGGGTCATTTATCATGTAAGAAAAAGTCAATCTGTTGAAAGACGTCACGTTCTATTTTGACACGTCAAAGATAGATTTACCCCATTTCTACTTTCGCTTTACTGTCTATGTCAATTATAATTAAATATCTCAAACAAACACTAATAAATGTTCACACTACATCATTTGGATGCATTACAGGTAATAATAACAAAAAGCAATCAAACGTGTGCATTTTGTATCACTAGTAAGGCAGGGAAACGGTTTTTATTAGGCATTATTTGACTATACACCATGGAAGCACAAACGTAATGGTGTAATTACGCCTTCTAGTGTCGAATCGAACAAGATGCGCATTTGATAAAACACTCGGTTGTAGGTGTAGCACACCCATTGCATCACAGGAAGTGTTTGCCTCATCAGACTACACCAATTACCAACCAATCAGCGGTCAGGGAAAACGTTCCAGGGTAAATTCGGAGCTATAACACAGAATCTCAAAATAAAAAATCTCGCTAAAAAAATAAAATTCAACTTTTGAAGAGTACTTATAAAGGTTAAATCATACATTTGTGCAATGTATTCATAATGTGTTGCATAATCAAAAAAAGAAGTATTTTTTACATTTTCCTCATGTTTCTACATGCAAGTAGGTGGGTCAGCACCATCCGACCCAAACAGCTTCAATGTATGGCTTATTTATGTTTTTTTGATAAAACTAAGATAGGTCTTTCAAAACAAGTAATAAAAAGTATAGCTTCCTATATTAGGGAACTCAGTACAGAGCTTAGAGCTATAAGGTAGGCCTATGGAAAATGAACTGGTGTAGTATGACCGCCTGTGGTAGGCACAAACGCAATGGTGTAATTAAGCCTTCTAGTGTCGAATCGAACAAGCTTCACGCATGCGCATTTGATAAAATACTCGGTGGTAGATGTTAAAAAAGTCATTTTTACATCTTGTAAGTGACATTTTTGGTTTATATCACATTGTTGATCTATTTGTTACATTTTTCAAGCATTGTCATGTTAAACTTGTGAGTTTTGAATTTGTTTTGCTTACTTAGTTTATGGAAATGATTGTATGAATGCAATATTTTGGCATCTCAGTGTTTATGATTTTAAAGGGAGCATTCATTCATGATACAAGTTCTTTGGTCGGTGCTAAACGTCAAACATCGAGGCATGGAAACTGTTTAGGCAGGTCTGCCTCCTCGCACGTAGCTCCACCTCTATGAATCGGATCGCTTCTGATCGGATGTTGACTATCACAATTTGGCGGTGAACATGTCGGATGTACACATTTTCAACAGCGACGAAGAAGCCAACCTTTACTTGGAAAAGCTTGAAATCGATCAATGTGTTCGATTTGTAAAACAAAATTACCAACATCTTTGTTTGAATCGTTAAGTAGCTACCAATTAAGATTTGAAAAATATGCGGAGCATTGAGGCTAGCACAGAAATGATTAGTTACGATGTCTAGAACGTCTTTCACCATGCGAAACGAAAGTAGGGATGATTTTATTTCTAATAAATATTGACCACAATATTGTGTTATAACTTTAAAACTTGGCTTAACTTTAGAATCCGTCTGCCACCCTTTACAAGGGTTAGGATTAGGCTCATTTTAGAATTTAGTGTCCAGTTCATGGTTAGTACATTATAAATTATTGCCGTACTGGGGTTAGCATATGCCAAAGAGTTAGTTAGGCAGTCGGTAAGTAGAAGTTAGGTTTAACTTAATAGTGGCGAATAGTTCTAAATCGCTCTGTTAAATTGTGATGTAAAATGATTGTATTGTAAGGGGTTTATCATCCTTTTTAAATCAACAGTTTTTCAGTCATTATGACGGTGTCTACTTGTAGCAGTGAGCTCAATGGTAATTGTATAGTGCTGTCTCACTGGAATATCATATAGCAGACGCATGACATGGTACCCCACCCAGTCACATTAAAGTGACACCGGGCCAACCAGTCCTGGACTACCCTTTTATTGCTGAGCATCAAGCAAGGGAGCTACTGGTACCAATTGTTTACTCTTTGGTATGACTTGGCCGGGATTTGAACCCACGACCTCCCTCATGCTAGGCGAACACTCTACGGTACCACTAGGCCACCTAAGACAAATCCTATTCAAACCCTATTCAAGCTAACAAACAAATATAGACAAGTAACTAGTCCAAGGTGCGAGGTCCGAGGTGCACATATCATTCCATGTATACAGATACATATTATATAACATGTTATGTTATGTCTATAGTCTTAACGGTGTTAATGTAGGACTATAAATAACTAAGAACGAACAACGTGTTCTAACTATTAATCTGTAATTACGATGTTATTCATTGTAATGTAAATAGGGAACTGACCAGCAGTAGTCGGTGTTCCAGACTGGAGTGCGTGGTCAGAGAGTGTCTGTTATAAGACGACATATGGTAATACAACATAACAGTTCTTCATTTCACTTCAGTAAAGGTTAACTGATGTTAAACAACCCAGTATGTTGCAAATATACTATGATACAAGCTGTATATGATATGTATGACAAGGACAACCAGCGAGGTATGGTCTTCTATATTATATAACAGTGCTTCAATATACTCCAATAAAGGTTCAGTGATATCGAACAACCCGGTAAGTTACAAATATGCTATAATAAAAGCTGTATATGATATGTTTGACCAGGACAACCAGCGAGGTATGGTCTTCTATATTATAGTAAAAACACAAAAGATGATATGGCAGCAAGTCCATATTATATAACAGTGCTTCTTTACACATCAATAAAGGTTCAGTGATATCAAACAACCCGGTAAGTTGCAAATATACTATAATAAAGCTGTATATGATATGTTTGACAAGGACAACCAGCCAGGTATGATCTTCTATATTACAGTAAAAACACTAAAGCTCATATGACATCAGATACATATGATATATATATAACAGTGTTGCAACACATTTTAATAAAGGTTCAGTGATATAAAACAACCAGATAAGTTGCAAATATACTATAATAAAAGCTTTATTTGAGATGTTTGACCAGGACAACCAGCGAGGTATGGTCTTCTATACTATCGTAAACACACTAACGATCATATGGCTGCAGGTACATATTATATAACAGTGCTTCAATGCACTTCAATACATGTTCAGTGATGTCAAGCAACCAGGTTGCAAATATACTATAGTAAAAGCTTTATATGATATGTTTGACCGGGACAACCAGCGAGGTATTGTCTTGTATATTGTTATAGTAAAATCACTTCAGATCATATGGCATCAGATACATATTATATATATATAATAACAACGCTTAAATACAATTGAATAAAGGTTCAGAGATGTCAAGGAACCAGATAAGTTTCAAATATACTACAATAAATGCTGTATATGCTACGTT
The DNA here is from genome assembly GCA_037043455.1 of Cyrtodaria siliqua. Classification (NCBI taxonomy): domain Eukaryota; kingdom Metazoa; phylum Mollusca; class Bivalvia; order Adapedonta; family Hiatellidae; genus Cyrtodaria; species Cyrtodaria siliqua. The sequence continues at coordinate 140,154 of JAWPHD010002889.1, read as the reverse complement.
TCAATTGGACAACCAATGAGGTATGGTCTTCTATATTTTGATACTATAGTAAACGCTTTATATGATATGTTTGACCGGGACAACCAGCGAGGTATTGTCTTGTATATTGTTATAGTAAAATCACTTCAGATCATATGGCATCAGATACATATTATATATATATAATAACAACGCTTAAATACAATTGAATAAAGGTTCAGAGATGTCAAGGAACCAGATAAGTTTCAAATATACTACAATAAATGCTGTATATGCTACGTTTCAATTGGACAACCAATGAGGTATGGTCTTCTATATTTTGAGGTTACAACCCCCCCCCCCCCCCCCCCCCCCCCCCCCCTTTGCATCGGTACAAAACATTTATTTTATCTGTATTCGCAACATAAACCTTACATTTAAGGCTTTTGTAAATTGGTAAGTACGTTACTGGTCATTTTGTAACGAACTATTTGTTGCAGGGGAATTTAGTTTATTAGGATTAAAAGCGATTGTAAAGGAGAGGGTGGGTGGGTTTATGTTGCGAATACAGATAAAATAAATGTTTTGTACCGAATGAATTACTGAACCTTTGTTCAATCCAACTGTGTAGACAAAAAGGAATTTGATAATTAAAGTTGCCGGTGTCTATGTATAAAATGCACCGGCAGAATTTATACACTAAATTTATTTTATATTCCACTTAATTGAATAACAGTAATTTGTCCTTCAACGCACAAATTCCAGTATTAAAGATGGGTTTAGCACAATACAAGGCAATGTTTACAGTTTATGTTTATTGGAATATATTGGCCACGGCTTCAACAAAATAAAATATAAAACATATTCATGTACTTTATGAACCCTGGGTACAGCAGTTCACAAAGACAAATGTACCTAATATAGAAGATAAAATGTGTAGTTAATTAAACATATGTATGTACTTTATGAACCCTGGGTACAGCAGTTCACAAAGACAAATGTACCTAATTGAAAGCTCTTGCATTGAAAATGTCAAAATACTTATTAACTACACAATAAGTAATTGCTGTGACCGCGAAAAACTGCCACATGTCATGCAGTCCTGCGTGACACCGCCACACATGGGGGAAGCGGGACACAGCTTAGAGACTAGACTAAATGCAACATTGTTTAAATATATACGACAAAGCTGAGTGGCCAACAAAAACTATTTAAAATAAAAACCTCAAATAGAGGAAATGGCTGACGCAAATGTCTCGCCAAAAATAAAAAATGCCTCAAATAGAGGAAATGGCTGACGCAAATGTCTCGCCAAAATAACAAACGCCTCAAATAGAGAGCGCAAAGAGAAAAAAGCCTCAAATAGAGACTGCCTCAAATAGGGATTTATCACTTATTTAAAGCTTTATTTTATTTCATTCTCTCAAACATATTGCCTTATATTTCAGTTTTTGTCACTATCAAGTTGATTTAGGGCCAGTCAAAAGTTCCTGTCAAAAAAGTGAGTGTACCGGGCGTGATGTTGTGGACAGGTCATAGAGGCCCAGTGTTTGTATTGTATGTAAAGTTCCATTTCTTACAGTTATACAAGTTAAACATAAATCACAAAGCGACATTTGACAACATTGCGAATGTCAAATGTATCCAAAATATTTGGTGTAGAATTTGGGAATATATCCCCAGAACTGGTTGATACATTGACAATGGATTTATAAGTGGCGTTCCATTTTCCAAGACTTTGGAAGAATTTAGACGCTTTTCATATGGTTAATTTCATGGCTATTCCATTGGTTCGATGAGTATTATTTATCCTGTCACTGTTAAACAAGGCATACCAAATGGCACTGGTATCTAGTTAATTTGTGTGTGTGTGTGGATGGGTGTAGTGCAAAGGTTTATTGTCCCTCCGCCTTTTAACCGATATGACGTAATGAAGGTATTATTCCAGTTGGGATTGTCTCTACCCTATATATAGCACTGAGTTATGTGCATGGTCACTAAACTATAATAAGCACTTCTATGCTATGTCCTACTCGAAATAAAACTGTTCTATGCATGATCCAAATTTAAATTTTTAATAAAACACTTATCACATCAATTATATAACACCTTTAAACCTCCTTTTAATAACTCTCTCCGAATAAAGGGAGGCATTTATAAACCAAGTAAGGTGTTCTTGCAGGCACAAAATTGAAATATTTGTCAAAACTATCCAGATGTTCAGGTCGTGTGGTGAGGTGTATATGCCGGTTGAGGGTGTTTGTTATTCACGGGTTCTTAAAATACCCGTAATTGAGTGTGCGTGGAGTGGGTTGTGAGTTGGTAACTTAATTCGACACCCCAGTTTTAGGGTTTAGCCTGGCTGGCTTAAGCCGTTTATATTGTGGCTATAGAGTTTGGATACTCAAAATGTGTATGTTATAAATATACCTTTTCATCAGTGGGTTTGGAACCGATGTATATACCTTCTAAAATTTGGCTGTTGTTGGCGGGATAGCTGCTTTAAATGAGGTTTTAAATGGCATTCAGGCAGTCAAAATCAATCGCTATTACATCTCCTTTATTTATATGAAGATAGAATAGTTGTGCATTCAACCTTTAACACGTGGGTCAGTTTACTTGAAAAGGATACATATTCCTAGTTTATAGTCAAAGGCATCAAAGGAGCATAATAGAATGTATTTGTAAATTTGGAAATGCTTTAGTCCTAGTCTTCTTGAATAAATAATTATTTACATAGGTGGTCATTCGAAAGCTAAAGTTAATTGTAACTTAATTAATGGGTTGCAGAGTTGTCTGCCTTCGGCTGGATGCCATTATGGAACAGAATGAACATTGAAACAGATTTTTCATTGAAACACATTTTTTAATTCGCTTCTACCGATTATAAATTTACTTATATGCATGGTGATGTGTATCTGAAATTCACTTCAATGACTGGTATATGTATAAAAAAAAAAGGGGAAAGAAATCACTTCTTTGGGTGAGGTTAAGTTAGATTGGACTAGCCTTTAGATGGTTAAGAAACAGTGGAGCCTGCACAGACATCAATTGAACTTGTGGCCGTTAACTAGTCATGTACCTATTAACTGACTGCAACTGATCATCAGTTACTTAGGCATCCGATTATGATGATCGTTTATGAGTCTTAATGTTAAAATAGAAATCAAAAATGATTATCCAGGAGACAACAGTTAGGAAATACGCTTAAGATGCATGAGAGCATATTACACACAAACACAAATATCGCTTAGATGTGTTATATATGCTGTTGGAAATGGCATAACATTGTCTTAAGAAAGAATACATACTTAGAAATTGTTCTGAGTTCAAGGTCTTAACAGGCACATGTTATGTATGCCTCATATTGTCTGACCGATTGTAACCGTTGACCGTCCTATTGATCATGACTAGAAGTTTAAGTCTGAAAACCTGGAAGTCCATATTCTTGATGCTAATTTGAGAAGCTTAGGAACTACTAACAGGTAATAAAATATGAAAGGTAACTCTTGAATCGTCCTCCAAATCTTATCTTTACATTCTATATGTCTTTTAATATTTTATTTCATTTATTATAATGCAATATCGGGTGCACCAAAACATCACTTCATAAGAGTGTGAAATCCAATCAAGACGATATAAGATGATATGCATTAATATGCATTAATAGTTACTTTTATTTTCTTGATTCAGTTTAGTCCATTAACTGAGACTTGTGCCCTGTTTTACTTTCTCTGCAGGTAATATTAACTTTGGTTGGGCTGCATATTTCATGTTTCAAATCCCATTGAACTTTCTTCCGGTGGGCTATCAAGCATCCAGGTTAAGCAGAACTGCATGTATGATAAGGATATTTCCTTTCTTATTCGGGTTCAGTTTGTGATTGGGTACATTTGTCACACGCATGCACCACTTTGTTTCTTCATAGAGTGACACAAGGATTGCAATATTGTTGTTTAGAAGAATGTCGCCTTTAGTTTTGGAAACTGGTCCATGGCAGTATTTAAATATCCTTCGTAAAAATAAAATGCTAATCATAATCCCAGCTGGGGTTCTATGTAAAACAAAACATATTTCAGTTATTGTTACTATATAGCTGACCAATTTTATCCCAGCTGTGGTACTATTTGAATGATAATGGCAATATTGTGTTTAACCATTTTGGGTTAAAAGCCATTTTATGTTTTTGTGATAAAACCCGCATTTGGGTTCCTGATAATGTAATAGCTGACCATATTTGGGTCATTTAATGATTTGGCATTTGATGAATGTATTAGAATCCGTATTTGGGTTACAGATGATGTAATAGCTGACCATATTTGATGATTTGTGTTGACCATATTTGGGTCATTTGTTGAATGTTTTTGTTGTTTCGGTCACATCAGTGTGTAGTAATTATGGCCAGTTTATTCCAATAAATTTAAACTATTTTTATTATTGGTTTTCTTTTATAGCCCATCTGCAATAATGGCATTTGTCGTTTATCGACATAAATCCTTTTATTGTAGTGCGGGTGTTAATTTACATGAATTTGTGGTCACCCTGACTGCACAGAGTGTGGCCCTCCTGTTTTTGTTAGTTTTACGATTTAGTAATTTGTATATTCAGCCTTTATCAATGGCGTCGAGTAGGCAGATGGTTGTATATTAATACGGGAGATTAAAATCAAAAGTATAGCATGTATCTCGGTCGTTTATAAAAAATACCCACCCACCCATACCCCCATTTTAATGACTATATATTTTGCTCAATCTGCTTTGCTTGGTTTGTTTATATACATTTCAGGTACATTATACTAGAAATGGTGGTGTTGGGCTTATGCGGACGGGTTGATGTCTTTAAGAATCGCGTTCCTACCGTCGTGGCTTCAGCGCTGTCTATACAGCAGTTTTGGCAGTATGTCGCGGTCAGAGCAGTGTGTAGTAATTATTTTAAGAGAACATTTGAAGGAAAGCAACTAAATTTTAAATATCTGGCTTGGTGAACATCTGAACTCAGGGTTCACTGAGTACAGTTTTTATTCACTTCAAAACTTGGTCTGAGCTAAGACCATTTTTCAAAACTGCACATTTGATATGCACATAATGTTTCTTGTTATATTATGCTGAAGCCATGGCCAGTTTATTCCAATAAATTTAAACTATGTTTAATATTGGTTTTCTTTTATAGCCCATCTGCAATATCTGCTATAAACAATAATAACAGCTTTATATGACATGTTTGACCAGGACAACCAGCGAGGTATGGTCTTCTATATTACAGGAAAACAACAAAGATCATATGACATCAGGTACGTATTATATAACAGTGCTTCATTACACATCAATAAAGGTTCAGAGATGTGAAACAACCAGGTAAGTTGCAAATATACTATAATAAAAGCTGTACATAATAAAAGCTGTACATGAGAAGTTTGACCAGGACAACCAGCGAGTTATGTCTTCTATATTACAGTAAAAACACTAAAGATAATATGGTAGCAGATACATATTATATAACAGTGCTTCGTTACTTTTCAAAAAGGATTCAGTGATGTCAAGCAGCCAGGTAAGTTGCAAATATACTATAATAAAAGCTTTCTATGACATGTTTGACCAGGACAACCAGCGAGGTATGATCTTCTATATTACAGGAAAACAACAAAGATCATATGGCAGCAGGTACGTATTATATAACAGTGATCCATTACACTTCAATATAAGTTCAGTGATGTCAAACAACCAGGTAAGTTGCAAATATACAATAATAAAGGCTGTATATGAGATGTTTGACCAGGACAACCAGCGAGGTATGGTCTTCTATAATACGAAATAGGTAAAACCTATAAGGCGAGCACAGCTCTGTACAGTACAGTATGTTTAATAAAATTTGCAGGGACATAGTATTAACAGGATCCAACATAGAAACGTAGTGTATGTTAATGGGGTCCTGGTATTGTTGAAAATAAATAAGAACTGAATAATCCATTTTTCAGGTAAAAGGTAATGAAAACAAACAAACGAAATGGAACAAGAACATCAATCTGAATAATATATGTACTCACATTTAGGTGGCAGCAGTTGACTTTTTTTGGTATTGCCTGGGAAACTGTCTGCAGAGTTATATGTTGTTTGTGTGTGTGTTTTTAATACTAATTTGAGACTTAAGTAATTTAAGTTATGTAGTAAATTATTGTCAACGCAGTGTGGATGTGAAATGCATGTCTTTCAAAAACAATGTGAATAAACAACTAAAATCCTTTTCGAAGTTGGTTTTGAAAATGTACATGATGTATGTAACTTTAAAGTTGCTAAGAATTAAGAAATCGATAAATAATTGGTAAAGTAAATTACTGTATTATTGAAAGTTTGACTATAATTTTTTGAAAGGTTAGCGATTATCATATCACCCACCTATCAAAATTATGTAACATGAAATGTAAACAGATACAGGTATGTTGAATAAACATATGTAGAATATTTATGCCCATTAATAATGAAGATATATGAGCTTACACTGGGATTGAAACTGGTATATATGGAAAGGTTAGCGATTATCATATCACCCACCTAACAGAAATATATACCAGAACAATATATATACGTGGAATACTTATGCAGTGCATTAAGGTTGAAACATATTGAAATTATGTGTGTGATGTATTAGATTCTTTTAAAGTCCCAGGTGTCGTTTGTGTCCTGTTCGTCGTCGCTCAATACAAAATTGTCATGACCATCTCCGTCCATATCGACCACAATGGCACGACACAAAACTTTAAACCACTTCTCAGACAGTTCATTTTTGGCATGTACTCCGTCATACATTTTGCTGTACACAAATTTCGTTATTTTTTTTGTATTTGTCCCATTTTTCCCCCTTTTCTTTATTGTTGTTTTCATTATGTCTCTGTCCCACCTAACAGTTGTCACCTCATTTGCAGCATTGATTTTGCAAATTTCCTCATTTATTGTCATAATGTCTTCTTCTAAGTCAGTCTGTTGCTGTTGTATTTCTTGTGTTGTGAAAATACTTTTGGTAAGCCTTTGTTTTAATTGTTGAAATGAAGTATATTTTTGAATTGATGCAGATGGAATGGTTGCTATTTTTAACGAAACTGTTCCATGTTTGAAGTGTTCTGAAATGTCCCTTAATTCTGCTATTATTTGTTCAGTTTTATTAGACTGGTTGTATGTTATTTGTGTGCCATCTTTGTGTTTGTATTTGTCTGATAGGTAACAAATGCCTGCAGCTATTAAAATGGTGGTGTTTTGAGAGGGTGTATGTGCCATTTTTGTTTTGATGGATGCATGTAACTGAGACAGTTCCCCCCCTGGCATGACGATTAGCGAAACTGTCCAGTCTAACGGAAACGGTTTATGTTTCTTTATATATGTATCCAGGAACCTCCCTCTGGAATCAGTCGCAATAATGATATGTTGTAACATGCTAAAATATACAAAAAAAAATTGTAAGTAATTACCGATTGTAATGGCAACTGGTTTGGTTCGAGTTAAGTAAGTTATAGAGAAGCTTTATGGCAATTATTATTTTACCGTATCAAAACGTAATCATGATATACATTAATTTAGTTATAGATGCCTGTACATGTATGTATCTGGTGATTGGACATTCCAATCAAAGCAGCACCTAACGTGACTTTAAACTCTAAAACATAGAATAAAGTATAGATTAACTGATTTTATCTGCAGATATGATATGTATGATTAAAAAAAAAATCCACAAAAATATAATTATATATATTAATTATGAGAGTTTGCAGAGAGGTTAGCGATTACCATATCGCCCACCTCTTCAATAACACTCCCAAAAATTACAAGTGGTAGATGGAATAAAAAAAAAAGCGATGTAAATATGTGAATGCTTAATAATTTCTCATTTATAATGAATTAATTCAGAACAACTTAGGGGATTGGGCTAAAATACAACACAAAATAACTTCAATGCTTTAACTTTCAATTGTTGGATAATTGGAAGGTATAGTACATGAACTATGTTAATGGTCAGAATATTGATACTATAGAACCTGGTAAGAGGTCATTACTCATTAATTAATTGAAAAGCTCTCAGTGTTTACCGTAATTGAAACATCTTGCAGAGACCAAACTTTCTATTTTGTAGTATATTCCCTGTCACAGTTTACCATATTCTAACTTATATACAATCCAAACATTAATGTAATAATAAACTAATTCTGACTGAATAGGTTTACTTTAACATTTATAGAATGCCATGCATTTTCACTGCAAACATCAATTGCACATGGTGGTGAATACATTTAAATGGCGATGTTGAATACATGTTGGGTGTTGTTGGTTGGAGCAGTATTGTTAAAGAGGCTCCACTAGCGGATCCAGGGGGGGCGCACCCGGCGTGCGCCCTAAAAATTCCGGATCATACATGTATGTCCATGTTACTGTAGATATAATATCAAACAATTTCGATGCACGCCCTCAGTATTAAAAAATTTCTCGCTCGCTTCGCTCGCTCTACGCATAATGACTGATGAGTGGTTTAATTAACACATTGTTAAATCCTTTTATTTGAAAACGGACATTTCTTGTTCATACATGTCCATGTTACTGTAGATAAAATATCAAACAATTTCGATGCACGCCCTCAGTATTTTTTTTTTTCGCTCGCTTCGCTCGTTTGACGCATAATGGCTAATGAGTGGTTTAATTAACAAATTGTTAAAACCTTTTTATTTTAAAACGGACTTTTTTATTCATACATGTATGTTCATGTTACTGTAGATAAAATATCAAACAATTTCGTTGCACGCCCTCAGTATAAAAAAATTTCTCGCTCGCTTCGCTCGCTCTACGTATAATGACTAATGAGTGGTTTAATTAACACATTGTTAAATCCTTTTATTTGAAAACAGACTTTTTTTATTCATACATGTATGTCCATGTTACTGTAGATAAAATATCAAACAATTTCGATGCACGGCCTCAGTATATTTTTTTTTTCGCTCGCTTCGCTCGCTCGACGCATAATGGCTAATGAGTGGTTTAATTAACACATTGTTAAATCCTTTTATTTGAAAACGGACTTTTTTTATTCATACATGTATGTCCATGTTATTGTAGATAAAATATCAAACAATTTCGATGCACGCCCTCAGTATAACAATTTTTTTTCGCTCGCTCGACGCATAATGGCTAATGAGTGGTTTAATTAACACATTGATAATTCCTTTTATTTGAAAACGGACTTTTTTACCCTATCAATGCACTACCGCAACCGTTTTATGAGGCTAGAGACGGACCCGAAAATTTACCAAAATCTTACGCCCCCCCTAAGCTGAAATCCTGGATCCGCCCCAAGGCTCTACCTATATATTTTTGTACACCAATTGATATAAACTTTACTTAATTATAAAGAGGACTATGAAAGAGGTAAATGGCAATAATTTCACCCAATGCAATATGCGTTTTGCTGGGGAAAAACAGGATTGAAAAGATCGGATTTTTGAAATTGTATTCGTAATTGCTTTAGACAAGCCGATTGCGGAGATTTTCCGATCTTATTCGTTTACAATCGGAACTACCTTCAGATCAATCGGAACTGCCTCGTCGGATTCCGTCACTATTACCGAGTACGGAAATTGGCGAAGAGTTCCGATTGCGTTAATAGTGTGACGGAATCCGACGAGGCAGTTCCGATTGACCACAATCGTTCAAACTCGCTCATTTCCGTAGATCATCGGAATAATTATTTTGAAAACATTTGTTGAGGCAGTTTTGATCGGGGGCTCAACAGTGTGCTTGATTTGTGCGTGCTCGATCATTTGGCGCTAAAATAATTGACCAATGTGAGCGATCGCCTAATTTAGGACGGTCATCTAAGAATGTCACAAGGCACTTTCGGCGGGTGAGACGGAAACAGCCGAACGAAAAGAAGCCCGCTCATTTTATGCTTTGATTTCAACCAGTTCGGACGGATGAATGCAGTTGTACCGTAAGTGCAAATAATTTTATTTATTTTTTTCTAAGAAGGTAGTGTATGAAATATGAATTCTTTTATAGCAGGGTACACAGATAAGTTTGAAAGGCCCTGCTCAGGCCTCAACACTAACTTTTTTTTCAACTAGCCCAGTCGGGCTAGGGGCGTAGCTTGGCTGAATATGATGTGTAGGCCGAGTTCTTGAGGGGTCCGGGGGTATGCTCCCCGGGAAATTTGTTTTCAGCTAGACTGTCTGAGGTGCGTCTTGGCGTTTATTTCGTACCGGTGAATATGTCTATAAGAGAATCAATATCCTTACTTTTTACCGTAAATTATATATCTTATAACTAAAAAGAAGCTGAAAACAGGTGTTGCGATTTTATAATTTAGCCCCTTACTCCACTAGGCCTCCGATAAAAATTGCATTTTTGGCTTTTTTATTTTTTCGATTTCTCAGAAAAAGTGTAGGCCGCGGCCTACACGGCCTATAGGAAGCTACGCACCTGCTAGTAGATGCAGAACCTACTAGCACTGACCCAAGTTTCATGTGCCCTGACCAAGTTACATCTCGAAATGGGAAATCAACACTGACAAATCGGCAAATGCGGTCGCCGTATGACAACAAAATGGAAATGAGTCTCAAATGTCGCAATATTGTTTCACATCATGTGCCCTGACCAAGGTACATCTCGAAAGGGGAAATCAACATTGACAAATCGGCAAATGCAGTTGCCGTATGACAACAAAATGGAAATGAGTCTCAAATGTCGCATAAAATAGGATCGACTTTCAATTGAAATATGCAAATTATCTAGCTAGCACTCGTTACAGGCGTATATTAGATATTAAACGATGTGTCTAGACCTTTGACAATATTTTACATGTTAAAATCCACACAGAGTTAACTCCCTTTACAGTTAGTTCTATCGCTGCATGGAGAATGGAAAACCCGCGTGTTGGTCACATACCACTATTGTTTTGGGGCTGCTGATTGGCTGAAAAAAGTATAGGGTGTATTAGGGTATATCTTTTTCGAAAGAGCTATTTTCTGATTGGGTAGAATTGCCTTAATCATAACTGGTGTACATGAAATGTCAAAATAATATGTGTAGGTGATAAAAAAACAACAACTGTATTTGTTCTTGCATCTGGGCTATTTTATTGAGAAAATTGCAGGTATAGTAAATTGTCAGAAATTCACATTTATTTGCTGCGAGCCCGACGGTCAGCACCTTCATCAAACCGAAAGTAGGTGAAAGCATTACAAACCCCCCAATTATTTTCACTTTTTTAAGTGTGTCTAGGATAGTTCTTGAAAATAAAGTAGCCTAAAAGGTTCCCTTGGGTATGTAAAATGTGTTTTAGGGCCAAAAGGCTATAATGTAACCCTATGTGAAATGCAATAGTGGTATATGACCTGTTATAAATAATTCGGGAAGCCGTCGCGCATGCGCATTACGTTAGGTGAATCTATATTGTAAAAACAAACTACGGCTTCATCATTTTTGTGAAAGTGAAACGTATTTTTACTAACCTTAAACAGTTACGTTTTTCATAACCTGTGACCTTTATTTAAAAAATACCTAAAACTCGTATAGTAACCAGAATCAGTCACTACCATAAAATCACTCCAGTTTAGATGCATTCTATCTTCTGTACAGGAATTTTCCTACATATATGACAATTTTCTCCAGGTAGAGTGATTATTCAACTTTACAACCATGCAATAAAATTCTATGAGCATAGATGAAAATCCAATGCGCAAAGCCTCTCAAGTTACCTACTGTTATGCAATAAAATTCATTAAAAATCATTTTGTACGACCAACATGACAATTAGTGAACAACAGCTAATTGGATCTTGATGAAGATGTATTTATCCTTAATAATAAGTATTCAGACATACATAAACACAGCACATTTGGCAACTATTTAAATTCATTAGCAAATGATCTTGGTAACTGATTTAGGTTACAAATGGTTACTAGGGAAAAGTAACTCCTACTCTAAAACAAAGGGAGATAATACTTTGGCATTTTAATAACTTCCAGCAGTTATAAAACTTGTAACTGTTTAAGGTTAGAGCTCTGACTGTTTACACACAGAACTAAATGGAATTTTAAAAGAACATTTCTTATGGGTAAATGTCCCGTTCTTATTGTACACGACTGGTCGGGCATGTTCCTGGGACATTCGCAAGCCCGGACCTAGGTACAGGCAGTGAATGTCGTTCGGACGTGCCTTAGTGTCGGGGCCTGCCTGCTACAGGCCAATAAACTTCAATTTTTCTGGTGGAACCCCGACAGGCACAGTCTGTTTCGTCTATTCACACGCTGATTTATCATGCAGTAGCATAGGGTTAGGTTGCATCAAGAAAAGCTCTGTAAAATAATCAAGAAAAGCTTGCTTCTTGACCAAGGACACAAACTATCCGAAAAACTACTTTGTCAAACTATATTCGATACAAGGTTACAGTAGCCCCGGTCACCCGGACCGCTTCTGATTTCTTCTGTACGCTATGCTTCAGTACGGATCAAGAACCAGGGCCTGGGGGAAAATAAGACGTTTGAAATCGACCCAACGTTTTGGACGACGTTGTGGGAGATTTTGAGGGATTCAACGAGACTTTCAAAAAACATATTTAAGTTAATTTAATATCCTTTTTTTTTTCAATTTGTGAGAAGCAGCAAGTGACGTTAAAAAGTTTATCAACAATTGACGTACGTTTATTTACAACATGACGTCACGCAAACATCGACTTTTAATATGCGCGCGAATAAATTGTGCTAATTGCTAGTGGGTGCTTTAATTGGCATAATCTGTCCATAACCGACATCTGCATGCATGCACAGGCGCCCCCATTAGGATTTAGGATAGAGAGAAGAAGAAATTGTGCATCTGACGTCATTTTGAATTTCTAGTATCGATCGAGGGCGAGAATGGAAATTGTGTTGTAGTATAAAATATTATATATACTGAAAGGAAAAAGAAACGCATGATCAAAAAAATTGCCTATACTACACTATTATATACACCTAATTCCACGCAATATTCCAGATATATCTCAACGTGTTGTGTACAAAATGGGGATATAACTAATAACAGAAAGGACAACTCTGTCATGCAATAGACCTTATAATCAAAGTATACTTTGTTACACGAAATTAATAAATGTTGAAGTTTCGCTTGAAAAAGTTAAGTCATTTCAGTATTGTGGTCAATGTTAAAAGATTGCAACGTTTTAAAGACTAAATTTTCTCATCTGCTTGATCCAAATGCGCATTCTGTCGATAATTGTTGTTTGATTGTTTTTTTACATATTTCGTGTTTATTTATTCTTGCACCTATAGCCCAACACAAACCCCGACTTATTTTTCCATTTACGCATTTGTGTTTTGTTTATTCTTATATTTATTCCTCTCCCTGCCCCTCCCGCTCACTCTCCCCAACCACCACCTACATTACCCCACTCCTCATCCCCCACCTCAAAACCCAACAGTTTTTTTTTTCTTCGTATTTCTTTGTTGTTTTGTTTATTTATTCTTAAATCTGTACCCACACCACCACCAACAACAACACCCCATCCCCAACTAAAACAAAGAAATACTACTTTTTTGTTTCTTTGTATTTATTTGTACACCACGGAAGTCGAGCATCTGCATTTTGTTGAGATCACCTGCGCCATAGGATCCAGGTGATCTATTGGGATCGCTCTTCGTCCATCGTCGTCCGTCGTTAACTTTTGCTTCAAACGACTTCTTCTCACAAACCGCTTTGTCAGTTTTGACTAAACTTCACATGGATGATCATTAGGTGAAGTTTTTTTTTTTTAAACAAAATTAGTTCTGTGCGACATCCAATATGGCTGCCATTGAGCAGGGGTGGATACAAGTGATATATGCGTTACTCTTGGGCTTTTTTTGGGGGTTGCATTTAGGTCAGTTTCTCGCAAACTGTATGCACTGGACCTTTAAAACATTGCTTATAGTTGTATCTTGGGTAGTACATCGCAACTCTCAAAAAACATACGTGGCTGTGACCTTCACCTTCCAAGCAAAGAGCAGATAAGACAAAACATTCTATTTTGACCTAGTTGTCTTGGGTAGTGCGTTTTTTTTAGATGTATGGATTTCATCTATGACCTTGACCTGCTAATTTGGGAGTGATGATTTTTTTATTTTTTTTTAAAGAATGTCATTTTGTTTTTAAAAGAATGCACATCAGCAAAATGTAAACTCGATTATTTTTAGTTATTAAAATGTTTACAAACTTTCATTTAACAACACTTACCTTTAATTTCTGTGTCTCGTCCCAAGACCCCCGTGTGGTTGCCGGGGTAGAATACAACCACTGCAAACACACCGTCACATGCAGAGGGCCCCCCACCCCAATTCATATTGATTTTGTCATAATTTTTTATCATGCTCATTCAGGGTCTTTATCATGACACCGCATATGCAAGCATGGAAACGTGGCTCCATCGTAAATGGAGTGTGTACTATAGAATTTGCTGCAACTCTGCAGTTCTGTAAGTAACAAGGTTCTAGGCCCATTCTACATATTTTTTCTTGATGTAAATGGAGGAATGAGTCTGGCATATTCGTTCCTGTTAGGCGCCATATAACCTTTCATGTGTTGGTGCGCGCGCCTTTAAACCCGATTCAATACAATTCGTCCCGAGATGTGAATTCACTGATTACCTACTAGTCGGGTCATGTGCTGCGTTTATTCACTATATAATCCATAGTCAGGCATCCATTTACACGTTATGCTGCATTTATTTACTATACTAACCACTAGTCCTTTAGTGGTGCTGCATTTATTCTCTATATTATCCACTAGTTCAAAGTGGTGCTGCATTTATTCTCTGTATTATCCACTAGTCCAAAGTGGTGCTGCATTTATTCACTATATTATCCACTAGTCAGGCATTCCATTGACTACATTTACTATACAAATGTGCATGTGACCTTGAATTTGCAGCAACTCTGCAGTTCTGTAGGTAACAAGGTTCTAGGCCCATTCTACATATTTTTTCTTGATGAGTCTGGCATATTCATTCCTGTGAGATGCCATATAACCTTTCATGTGTTGGTGCACGCGCCTTTAAACCCAATTCAATTCGTCCCGAGATGTGAATTCACTGATTATCTACTAGTCGGGTCATTTGCTGCGTTTATTTACTATATAATCCAATAGTCCGGCATCCATTTACTATACAAATGTGCCAGTGACCTTGACCTTGTATGTTGTGGTATCCTACATATAGCATGGGCTTGGCCACGCCCCTTTCCAGGAGTGACCTGAGCCAGAAGTGAAAGGTCCCACAAATTAAAACATGCCTGATAAATGTTTCAAATACATTTTCAGATTTGTTAATTAATAAAATACCATTCATTAAAATGAGAGTATTTAATTTTACCAAGTGTATTTTTTAAACATGAAATTGTGAGCTTAACCCCCACTCAAAAACAGGTAAATCTTTACTGCGGTTTTGCATGTAAACAAATATGGCGGCCCCCATGGAAAGTTCTGTAGGGGAAACGTGCTGAATTTTAACTTTTAGCACACTGGACTTGGACTTTGGACTTATCTTGAAAATAAGACACAACTTTTTGAATTTGCGAATGTGCATGTGACCTTGACCCTTCAATCAAGGGGCAGATAACTTAATAATTTTTTGCATTCAACTTTTGCATTTAGGTCACTTTCTCTCAAAGTGTATGCACTAGACATTTCGGACTTTGCTTGTAGTTGTATCTTGGGTGGTACATTGCAATGTCACAAAGCAATTGTGCATGTGACCTTGACCCTCCAAGCAAGGGGCAGATAACATAATACTTTTTACATTCAACTTTTGCATTTAGGTCAATTTTTCGCAAACTGTATGCACTAGACCTTTAAAGCATGGTTTATAGTTGTATCTTGGGTAGTACATCGCAATATCTCAAAACGCATACGTGGATGTGACCTTCACCCTCCAAGCAAAGCAGTTAGACGAATCCTTCTATGTTGACATAGTTGTCTTGGGTAGTGCGTCTTTTTAGATTGATGGAATTTTGATTTCTTGTTTTTGTACGTATTTCTTTCCATGCATGTTCTTTTGTTTATTGGTAAAGATCTCTCCCATCACCCCGCCCCCCTCCTCCCACCGCCTCGAAACAAGACAGTTGTTTGTTTGTTTTTTTACATATTTCGTGTTTATTTATTCTTGCACCTATAGCCCAACACAAACCCCGACTTATTTTTCCATTTACGCATTTGTGTTTTGTTTATTCTTATATTTATTCCTCTCCCTGCCCCTCCCGCTCACTCTCCCCAACCACCACCTACATTACCCCACTCCTCATCCCCCACCTCAAAACCCAACAGTTTTTTTTTTCTTCGTATTTCTTTGTTGTTTTGTTTATTTATTCTTAAATCTGTACCCACACCACCACCAACAACAACACCCCATCCCCAACTAAAACAAAGAAATACTACTTTTTTGTTTCTTTGTATTTATTTGTACACCACGGAAGTCGAGCATCTGCATTTTGTTGAGATCACCTGCGCCATAGGATCCAGGTGATCTATTGGGATCGCTCTTCGTCCATCGTCGTCCGTCATTAACTTTTGCTTCAAACGACTTCTTCTCACAAACCGCTTTGTCAGTTTTGACTAAACTTCACATGGATGATCATTAGGTGAAGTTTTTTTTTTTTAAACAAAATTAGTTCTGTGCGACATCCAATATGGCTGCCATTGAGCAGGGGTGGATACAAGTGATATATGCGTTACTCTTGGGCTTTCTTTGGGGGTTGCATTTAGGTCAGTTTCTCGCAAACTGTATGCACTGGACCTTTAAAACATTGCTTATAGTTGTATCTTGGGTAGTACATCGCAACTCTCAAAAAACATACGTGGCTGTGACCTTCACCTTCCAAGCAAAGAGCAGATAAGACAAAACATTCTATTTTGACCTAGTTGTCTTGGGTAGTGCGTTTTTTTAGATGTATGGATTTCATCTATGACCTTGACCTGCTAATTTGGGAGTGATGATTTTTTTATTTTTTTTTAAAGAATGTCATTTTGTTTTTAAAAGAATGCACATCAGCAAAATGTAAACTCGATTATTTTTAGTTATTAAAATGTTTACAAACTTTCATTTAACAACACTTACCTTTAATTTCTGTGTCTCGTCCCAAGACCCCCGTGTGGTTGCCGGGGTAGAATACAGCCACTGCAAACACACCGTCACATGCAGAGGGCCCCCCACCCCAATTCATATTGATTTTGTCATAATTTTTTATCATGCCCATTCAAGGTCTTTATCATGACACCGCATATGCAAGCATGGAAACGTGGCTCCATCGTAAATGGAGTGTGTACTATAGAATTTGCTGCAACTCTGCAGTTCTGTAAGTAACAAGGTTCTAGGCCCATTCTACATATTTTTTCTTGATGTAAATGGAGGAATGAGTCTGGCATATTCGTTCCTGTTAGGCGCCATATAACCTTTCATGTGTTGGTGCGCGCGCCTTTAAACCCGATTCAATACAATTCGTCCCGAGATGTGAATTCACTGATTACCTACTAGTCGGGTCATGTGCTGCGTTTATTCACTATATAATCCATAGTCAGGCATCCATTTACACGTTATGCTGCATTTATTTACTATACTAACCACTAGTCCTTTAGTGGTGCTGCATTTATTCTCTATATTATCCACTAGTTCAAAGTGGTGCTGCATTTATTCTCTGTATTATCCACTAGTCCAAAGTGGTGCTGCATTTATTCACTATATTATCCACTAGTCAGGCATTCCATTGACTACATTTACTATACAAATGTGCATGTGACCTTGAATTTGCAGCAACTCTGCAGTTCTGTAGGTAACAAGGTTCTAGGCCCATTCTACATATTTTTTCTTGATGAGTCTGGCATATTCATTCCTGTGAGATGCCATATAACCTTTCATGTGTTGGTGCACGCGCCTTTAAACCCAATTCAATTCGTCCCGAGATGTGAATTCACTGATTATCTACTAGTCGGGTCATTTGCTGCGTTTATTTACTATATAATCCAATAGTCCGGCATCCATTTACTATACAAATGTGCCAGTGACCTTGACCTTGTATGTTGTGGTATCCTACATATAGCATGGGCTTGGCCACGCCCCTTTCCAGGAGTGACCTGAGCCAGAAGTGAAAGGTCCCACAAATTAAAACATGCCTGATAAATGTTTCAAATACATTTTCAGATTTGTTAATTAATAAAATACCATTCATTAAAATGAGAGTATTTAATTTTACCAAGTGTATTTTTTAAACATGAAATTGTGAGCTTAACCCCCACTGAAAAACAGGTAAATCTTTACTGCGGTTTTGCATGTAAACAAATATGGCGGCCCCCATGGAAAGTTCTGTAGGGGATACGTGCTGAATTTTAACTTTTAGCACACTGGACTTGGACTTTGGACTTATCTTGAAAATAAGACACAACTTTTTGAATTTGCGAATGTGCATGTGACCTTGACCCTTCAATCAAGGGGCAGATAACTTAATAATTTTTTGCATTCAACTTTTGCATTTAGGTCACTTTCTCTCAAAGTGTATGCACTAGACATTTCGGACTTTGCTTGTAGTTGTATCTTGGGTGGTACATTGCAATGTCACAAAGCAATTGTGCATGTGACCTTGACCCTCCAAGCAAGGGGCAGATAACATAATACTTTTTACATTCAACTTTTGCATTTAGGTCAATTTTTCGCAAACTGTATGCACTAGACCTTTAAAACATGGTTTATAGTTGTATCTTGGGTAGTACATCGCAATATCTCAAAACGCATACGTGGATGTGACCTTCACCCTCCAAGCAAAGCAGATAAGACGAATCCTTCTATGTTGACATAGTTGTCTTGGGTAGTGCGTCTTTTTAGATTGATGGAATTTTGATTTCTTGTTTTTGTACGTATTTCTTTCCATGCATGTTCTTTTGTTTATTGGTAAAGATCTCTCCCACCACCCCGCCCCCCTCCTCCCACCGCCTCGAAACAAGACAGTTTTTTGTTTGTTTTTTTACATATTTCGTGTTTATTTATTCTTGCACCTATAGCCCAACACAAACCCCGACTTATTTTTCCATTTACGCATTTGTGTTTTGTTTATTCTTATATTTATTCCTCTCCCTGCCCCTCCCGCTCACTCTCCCCAACCACCACCTACATTACCCCACTCCTCATCCCCCACCTCAAAACCCAACAGTTTTTTTTTTCTTCGTATTTCTTTGTTGTTTTGTTTATTTATTCTTAAATCTGTACCCACACCACCACCAACAACAACACCCCATCCCCAACTAAAACAAAGAAATACTACTTTTTTGTTTCTTTGTATTTATTTGTACACCACGGAAGTCGAGCATCTGCATTTTGTTGAGATCACCTGCGCCATAGGATCCAGGTGATCTATTGGGATCGCTCTTCGTCCATCGTCGTCCGTCATTAACTTTTGCTTCAAACGACTTCTTCTCACAAACCGCTTTGTCAGTTTTGACTAAACTTCACATGGATGATCATTAGGTGAAGTTTTTTTTTTTAAACAAAATTAGTTCTGTGCGACATCCAATATGGCTGCCATTGAGCAGGGGTGGATACAAGTGATATATGCGTTACTCTTGGGCTTTCTTTGGGGGTTGCATTTAGGTCAGTTTCTCGCAAACTGTATGCACTGGACCTTTAAAACATTGCTTATAGTTGTATCTTGGGTAGTACATCGCAACTCTCAAAAAACATACGTGGCTGTGACCTTCACCTTCCAAGCAAAGAGCAGATAAGACAAAACATTCTATTTTGACCTAGTTGTCTTGGGTAGTGCGTTTTTTTAGATGTATGGATTTCATCTATGACCTTGACCTGCTAATTTGGGAGTGATGATTTTTTTATTTTTTTTTAAAGAATGTCATTTTGTTTTTAAAAGAATGCACATCAGCAAAATGTAAACTCGATTATTTTTAGTTATTAAAATGTTTACAAACTTTCATTTAACAACACTTACCTTTAATTTCTGTGTCTCGTCCCAAGACCCCCGTGTGGTTGCCGGGGTAGAATACAACCACTGCAAACACACCGTCACATGCAGAGGGCCCCCCACCCCAATTCATATTGATTTTGTCATAATTTTTTATCATGCTCATTCAAGGTCTTTATCATGACACCGCATATGCAAGCATGGAAACGTGGCTCCATCGTAAATGGAGTGTGTACTATAGAATTTGCTGCAACTCTGCAGTTCTGTAAGTAACAAGGTTCTAGGCCCATTCTACATATTTTTTCTTGATGTAAATGGAGGAATGAGTCTGGCATATTCGTTCCTGTTAGGCGCCATATAACCTTTCATGTGTTGGTGCGCGCGCCTTTAAACCCGATTCAATACAATTCGTCCCGAGATGTGAATTCACTGATTACCTACTAGTCGGGTCATGTGCTGCGTTTATTCACTATATAATCCATAGTCAGGCATCCATTTACACGTTATGCTGCATTTATTTACTATACTAACCACTAGTCCTTTAGTGGTGCTGCATTTATTCTCTATATTATCCACTAGTTCAAAGTGGTGCTGCATTTATTCTCTGTATTATCCACTAGTCCAAAGTGGTGCTGCATTTATTCACTATATTATCCACTAGTCAGGCATTCCATTGACTACATTTACTATACAAATGTGCATGTGACCTTGAATTTGCAGCAACTCTGCAGTTCTGTAGGTAACAAGGTTCTAGGCCCATTCTACATATTTTTTCTTGATGAGTCTGGCATATTCATTCCTGTGAGATGCCATATAACCTTTCATGTGTTGGTGCACGCGCCTTTAAACCCAATTCAATTCGTCCCGAGATGTGAATTCACTGATTATCTACTAGTCGGGTCATTTGCTGCGTTTATTTACTATATAATCCAATAGTCCGGCATCCATTTACTATACAAATGTGCCAGTGACCTTGACCTTGTATGTTGTGGTATCCTACATATAGCATGGGCTTGGCCACGCCCCTTTCCAGGAGTGACCTGAGCCAGAAGTGAAAGGTCCCACAAATTAAAACATGCCTGATAAATGTTTCAAATACATTTTCAGATTTGTTAATTAATAAAATACCATTCATTAAAATGAGAGTATTTAATTTTACCAAGTGTATTTTTTAAACATGAAATTGTGAGCTTAACCCCCACTCAAAAACAGGTAAATCTTTATTGCGGTTTTGCATGTAAACAAATATGGCGGTCCCCATGGAAAGTTCTGTAGGGGAAACGTGCTGAATTTTAACTTTTAGCACACTGGACTTGGACTTTGGACTTATCTTGAAAATAAGACACAACTTTTTGAATTTGCGAATGTGCATGTGACCTTGACCCTTCAATCAAGGGGCAGATAACTTAATAATTTTTTGCATTCAACTTTTGCATTTAGGTCACTTTCTCTCAAAGTGTATGCACTAGACATTTCGGACTTTGCTTGTAGTTGTATCTTGGGTGGTACATTGCAATGTCACAAAGCAATTGTGCATGTGACCTTGACCCTCCAAGCAAGGGGCAGATAACATAATACTTTTTACATTCAACTTTTGCATTTAGGTCAATTTTTCGCAAACTGTATGCACTAGACCTTTAAAACATGGTTTATAGTTGTATCTTGGGTAGTACATCGCAATATCTCAAAACGCATACGTGGATGTGACCTTCACCCTCCAAGCAAAGCAGATAAGACGAATCCTTCTATGTTGACATAGTTGTCTTGGGTAGTGCGTCTTTTTAGATTGATGGAATTTTGATTTCTTGTTTTTGTACGTATTTCTTTCCATGCCTGTTCTTTTGTTTATTGGTAAAGATCTCTCCCACCACCCCGCCCCCCTCCTCCCACCGCCTCGAAACAAGACAGTTTTTTGTTTGTTTTTTTACATATTTCGTGTTTATTTATTCTTGCACCTATAGCCCAACACAAACCCCGACTTATTTTTCCATTTACGCATTTGTGTTTTGTTTATTCTTATATTTATTCCTCTCCCTGCCCCTCCCGCTCACTCTCCCCAACCACCACCTACATTACCCCACTCCTCATCCCCCACCTCAAAACCCAACAGTTTTTTTTTCTTCGTATTTCTTTGTTGTTTTGTTTATTTATTCTTAAATCTGTACCCACACCACCACCAACAACAACACCCCATCCCCAACTAAAACAAAGAAATACTACTTTTTTGTTTCTTTGTATTTATTTGTACACCACGGAAGTCGAGCATCTGCATTTTGTTGAGATCACCTGCGCCATAGGATCCAGGTGATCTATTGGGATCGCTCTTCGTCCATCGTCGTCCGTCATT
This sequence comes from Cyrtodaria siliqua, assembly GCA_037043455.1. NCBI lineage: Eukaryota > Metazoa > Mollusca > Bivalvia > Adapedonta > Hiatellidae > Cyrtodaria > Cyrtodaria siliqua. The sequence goes on along the minus strand of JAWPHD010002889.1, from coordinate 117,895 downwards.
AACTTTTGCTTCAAACGACTTCTTCTCACAAACCGCTTTGTCAGTTTTGACTAAACTTCACATGGATGATCATTAGGTGAAGTTTTTTTTTTTTAAACAAAATTAGTTCTGTGCGACATCCAATATGGCTGCCATTGAGCAGGGGTGGATACAAGTGATATATGCGTTACTCTTGGGCTTTCTTTGGGGGTTGCATTTAGGTCAGTTTCTCGCAAACTGTATGCACTGGACCTTTAAAACATTGCTTATAGTTGTATCTTGGGTAGTACATCGTAACTCTCAAAAAACATACGTGGCTGTGACCTTCACCTTCCAAGCAAAGAGCAGATAAGACAAAACATTCTATTTTGACCTAGTTGTCTTGGGTAGTGCGTTTTTTTTAGATGTATGGATTTCATCTATGACCTTGACCTGCTAATTTGGGAGTGATGATTTTTTTATTTTTTTTTAAAGAATGTCATTTTGTTTTTAAAAGAATGCACATCAGCAAAATGTAAACTCGATTATTTTTAGTTATTAAAATGTTTACAAACTTTCATTTAACAACACTTACCTTTAATTTCTGTGTCTCGTCCCAAGACCCCCGTGTGGTTGCCGGGGTAGAATACAACCACTGCAAACACACCGTCACATGCAGAGGGCCCCCCACCCCAATTCATATTGATTTTGTCATAATTTTTTATCATGCTCATTCAAGGTCTTTATCATGACACCGCATATGCAAGCATGGAAACGTGGCTCCATCGTAAATGGAGTGTGTACTATAGAATTTGCTGCAACTCTGCAGTTCTGTAAGTAACAAGGTTCTAGGCCCATTCTACATATTTTTTCTTGATGTAAATGGAGGAATGAGTCTGGCATATTAGGCGCCATATAACCTTTCATGTGTTGGTGCGCGCGCCTTTAAACCCGATTCAATACAATTCGTCCCGAGATGTGAATTCACTGATTACCTACTAGTCGGGTCATGTGCTGCGTTTATTCACTATATAATCCATAGTCAGGCATCCATTTACACGTTATGCTGCATTTATTTACTATACTAACCACTAGTCCTTTAGTGGTGCTGCATTTATTCTCTATATTATCCACTAGTTCAAAGTGGTGCTGCATTTATTCTCTGTATTATCCACTAGTCCAAAGTGGTGCTGCATTTATTCACTATATTATCCACTAGTCAGGCATTCCATTGACTACATTTACTATACAAATGTGCATGTGACCTTGAATTTGCAGCAACTCTGCAGTTCTGTAGGTAACAAGGTTCTAGGCCCATTCTACATATTTTTTCTTGATGAGTCTGGCATATTCATTCCTGTGAGATGCCATATAACCTTTCATGTGTTGGTGCACGCGCCTTTAAACCCAATTCAATTCGTCCCGAGATGTGAATTCACTGATTATCTACTAGTCGGGTCATTTGCTGCGTTTATTTACTATATAATCCAATAGTCCGGCATCCATTTACTATACAAATGTGCCAGTGACCTTGACCTTGTATGTTGTGGTATCCTACATATAGCATGGGCTTGGCCACGCCCCTTTCCAGGAGTGACCTGCGCCAGAAGTGAAAGGTCCCACAAATTAAAACATGCCTGATAAATGTTTCAAATACATTTTCAGATTTGTTAATTAATAAAATACCATTCATTAAAATGAGAGTATTTAATTTTACCAAGTGTATTTTTTAAACATGAAATTGTGAGCTTAACCCCCACTCAAAAACAGGTAAATCTTTACTGCGGTTTTGCATGTAAACAAATATGGCGGCCTCCATGGAAAGTTCTGTAGGGGAAACGTGCTGAATTTTAACTTTTAGCACACTGGACTTGGACTTTGGACTTATCTTGAAAATAAGACACAACTTTTTGAATTTGCGAATGTGCATGTGACCTTGACCCTTCAATCAAGGGGCAGATAACTTAATAATTTTTTGCATTCAACTTTTGCATTTAGGTCACTTTCTCTCAAAGTGTATGCACTAGACATTTCGGACTTTGCTTGTAGTTGTATCTTGGGTGGTACATTGCAATGTCACAAAGCAATTGTGCATGTGACCTTGACCCTCCAAGCAAGGGGCAGATAACATAATACTTTTTACATTCAACTTTTGCATTTAGGTCAATTTTTCGCAAACTGTATGCACTAGACCTTTAAAACATGGTTTATAGTTGTATCTTGGGTAGTACATCGCAATATCTCAAAACGCATACGTGGATGTGACCTTCACCCTCCAAGCAAAGCAGATAAGACGAATCCTTCTATGTTGACATAGTTGTCTTGGGTAGTGCGTCTTTTTAGATTGATGGAATTTTGATTTCTTGTTTTTGTACGTATTTCTTTCCATGCATGTTCTTTTGTTTATTGGTAAAGATCTCTCCCACCACCCCGCCCCCCTCCTCCCACCGCCTCGAACAAGACAGTTTTTTGTTTGTTTTTTTACATATTTCGTGTTTATTTATTCTTGCACCTATAGCCCAACACAAACCCCGACTTATTTTTCCATTTACGCATTTGTGTTTTGTTTATTCTTATATTTATTCCTCTCCCTGCCCCTCCCGCTCACTCTCCCCAACCACCACCTACATTACCCCACTCCTCATCCCCCACCTCAAAACCCAACAGTTTTTTTTTTCTTCGTATTTCTTTGTTGTTTTGTTTATTTATTCTTAAATCTGTACCCACACCACCACCAACAACAACACCCCATCCCCAACTAAAACAAAGAAATACTACTTTTTTGTTTCTTTGTATTTATTTGTACACCACGGAAGTCGAGCATCTGCATTTTGTTGAGATCACCTGCGCCATAGGATCCAGGTGATCTATTGGGATCGCTCTTCGTCCATCGTCGTCCGTCATTAACTTTTGCTTCAAACGACTTCTTCTCACAAACCGCTTTGTCAGTTTTGACTAAACTTCACATGGATGATCATTAGGTGAAGTTTTTTTTTTTTAAACAAAATTAGTTCTGTGCGACATCCAATATGGCTGCCATTGAGCAGGGGTGGATACAAGTGATATATGCGTTACTCTTGGGCTTTCTTTGGGGGTTGCATTTAGGTCAGTTTCTCGCAAACTGTATGCACTGGACCTTTAAAACATTGCTTATAGTTGTATCTTGGGTAGTACATCGCAACTCTCAAAAAACATACGTGGCTGTGACCTTCACCTTCCAAGCAAAGAGCAGATAAGACAAAACATTCTATTTTGACCTAGTTGTCTTGGGTAGTGCGTTTTTTTAGATGTATGGATTTCATCTATGACCTTGACCTGCTAATTTGGGAGTGATGATTTTTTTTTTTTTTTTTAAAGAATGTCATTTTGTTTTTAAAAGAATGCACATCAGCAAAATGTAAACTCGATTATTTTTAGTTATTACAATGTTTACAAACTTTCATTTAACAACACTTACCTTTAATTTCTGTGTCTCGTCCCAAGACCCCCGTGTGGTTGCCGGGGTAGAATACAACCACTGCAAACACACCGTCACATGCAGAGGGCCCCCCACCCCAATTCATATTGATTTTGTCATAATTTTTTATCATGCTCATTCAAGGTCTTTATCATGACACCGCATATGCAAGCATGGAAACGTGGCTCCATCGTAAATGGAGTGTGTACTATAGAATTTGCTGCAACTCTGCAGTTCTGTAAGTAACAAGGTTCTAGGCCCATTCTACATATTTTTTCTTGATGTAAATGGAGGAATGAGTCTGGCATATTCGTTCCTGTTAGGCGCCATATAACCTTTCATGTGTTGGTGCGCGCGCCTTTAAACCCGATTCAATACAATTCGTCCCGAGATGTGAATTCACTGATTACCTACTAGTCGGGTCATGTGCTGCGTTTATTCACTATATAATCCATAGTCAGGCATCCATTTACACGTTATGCTGCATTTATTTACTATACTAACCACTAGTCCTTTAGTGGTGCTGCATTTATTCTCTGTATTATCCACTAGTTCAAAGTGGTGCTGCATTTATTCTCTGTATTATCCACTAGTCCAAAGTGGTGCTGCATTTATTCACTATATTATCCACTAGTCAGGCATTCCATTGACTACATTTACTATACAAATGTGCATGTGACCTTGAATTTGCAGCAACTCTGCAGTTCTGTGGGTAACAAGGTTCTAGGCCCATTCTACATATTTTTTCTTGATGAGTCTGGCATATTTATTCCTGTGAGATGCCATATAACCTTTCATGTGTTGGTGCACGCGCCTTTAAACCCAATTCAATTCGTCCCGAGATGTGAATTCACTGATTATCTACTAGTCGGGTCATTTGCTGCGTTTATTTACTATATAATCCAATAGTCCGGCATCCATTTACTATACAAATGTGCCAGTGACCTTGACCTTGTATGTTGTGGTATCCTACATATAGCATGGGCTTGGCCACGCCCCTTTCCAGGAGTGACCTGAGCCAGAAGTGAAAGGTCCCACAAATTAAAACATGCCTGATAAATGTTTCAAATACATTTTCAGATTTGTTAATTAATAAAATACCATTCATTAAAATGAGAGTATTTAATTTTACCAAGTGTATTTTTTAAACATGAAATTGTGAGCTTAACCCCCACTCAAAAACAGGTAAATCTTTACTGCGGTTTTGCATGTAAACAAATATGGCGGCCCCCATGGAAAGTTCTGTAGGGGAAACGTGCTGAATTTTAACTTTTAGCACACTGGACTTGGACTTTGGACTTATCTTGAAAATAAGACACAACTTTTTGAATTTGCGAATGTGCATGTGACCTTGACCCTTCAATCAAGGGGCAGATAACTTAATAATTTTTTGCATTCAACTTTTGCATTTAGGTCACTTTCTCTCAAAGTGTATGCACTAGACATTTCGGACTTTGCTTGTAGTTGTATCTTGGGTGGTACATTGCAATGTCACAAAGCAATTGTGCATGTGACCTTGACCCTCCAAGCAAGGGGCAGATAACATAATACTTTTTACATTCAACTTTTGCATTTAGGTCAATTTTTCGCAAACTGTATGCACTAGACCTTTAAAACATGGTTTATAGTTGTATCTTGGGTAGTACATCGCAATATCTCAAAACGCATACGTGGATGTGACCTTCACCCTCCAAGCAAAGCAGATAAGACGAATCCTTCTATGTTGACATAGTTGTCTTGGGTAGTGCGTCTTTTTAGATTGATGGAATTTTGATTTCTTGTTTTTGTACGTATTTCTTTCCATGCATGTTCTTTTGTTTATTGGTAAAGATCTCTCCCACCACCCCGCCCCCCTCCTCCCACCGCCTCGAAACAAGACAGTTTTTTGTTTGTTTTTTTACATATTTCGTGTTTATTTATTCTTGCACCTATAGCCCAACACAAACCCCGACTTATTTTTCCATTTACGCATTTGTGTTTTGTTTATTCTTATATTTATTCCTCTCCCTGCCCCTCCCGCTCACTCTCCCCAACCACCACCTACATTACCCCACTCCTCATCCCCCACCTCAAAACCCAACAGTTTTTTTTTTCTTCGTATTTCTTTGTTGTTTTGTTTATTTATTCTTAAATCTGTACCCACACCACCACCAACAACAACACCCCATCCCCAACTAAAACAAAGAAATACTACTTTTTTGTTTCTTTGTATTTATTTGTACACCACGGAAGTCGAGCATCTGCATTTTGTTGAGATCACCTGCGCCATAGGATCCAGGTGATCTATTGGGATCGCTCTTCGTCCATCGTCGTCCGTCATTAACTTTTGCTTCAAACGACTTCTTCTCACAAACCGCTTTGTCAGTTTTGACTAAACTTCACATGGATGATCATTAGGTGAAGTTTTTTTTTTTTAAACAAAATTAGTTCTGTGCGACATCCAATATGGCTGCCATTGAGCAGGGGTGGATACAAGTGATATATGCGTTACTCTTGGGCTTTCTTTGGGGGTTGCATTTAGGTCAGTTTCTCGCAAACTGTATGCACTGGACCTTTAAAACATTGCTTATAGTTGTATCTTGGGTAGTACATCGCAACTCTCAAAAAACATACGTGGCTGTGACCTTCACCTTCCAAGCAAAGAGCAGATAAGACAAAACATTCTATTTTGACCTAGTTGTCTTGGGTAGTGCGTTTTTTTAGATGTATGGATTTCATCTATGACCTTGACCTGCTAATTTGGGAGTGATGATTTTTTTATTTTTTTTTAAAGAATGTCATTTTGTTTTTAAAAGAATGCACATCAGCAAAATGTAATCTCGATTATTTTTAGTTATTAAAATGTTTACAAACTTTCATTTAACAACACTTACCTTTAATTTCTGTGTCTCGTCCCAAGACCCCCGTGTGGTTGCCGGGGTAGAATACAACCACTGCAAACACACCGTCACATGCAGAGGGCCCCCCACCCCAATTCATATTGATTTTGTCATAATTTTTTATCATGCTCATTCAAGGTCTTTATCATGACACCGCATATGCAAGCATGGAAACGTGGCTCCATCGTAAATGGAGTGTGTACTATAGAATTTGCTGCAACTCTGCAGTTCTGTAAGTAACAAGGTTCTAGGCCCATTCTACATATTTTTTCTTGATGTAAATGGAGGAATGAGTCTGGCATATTCGTTCCTGTTAGGCGCCATATAACCTTTCATGTGTTGGTGCGCGCGCCTTTAAACCCGATTCAATACAATTCGTCCCGAGATGTGAATTCACTGATTACCTACTAGTCGGGTCATGTGCTGCGTTTATTCACTATATAATCCATAGTCAGGCATCCATTTACACGTTATGCTGCATTTATTTACTATACTAACCACTAGTCCTTTAGTGGTGCTGCATTTATTCTCTATATTATCCACTAGTTCAAAGTGGTGCTGCATTTATTCTCTGTATTATCCACTAGTCCAAAGTGGTGCTGCATTTATTCACTATATTATCCACTAGTCAGGCATTCCATTGACTACATTTACTATACAAATGTGCATGTGACCTTGAATTTGCAGCAACTCTGCAGTTCTGTAGGTAACAAGGTTCTAGGCCCATTCTACATATTTTTTCTTGATGAGTCTGGCATATTCATTCCTGTGAGATGCCATATAACCTTTCATGTGTTGGTGCACGCGCCTTTAAACCCAATTCAATTCGTCCCGAGATGTGAATTCACTGATTATCTACTAGTCGGGTCATTTGCTGCGTTTATTTACTATATAATCCAATAGTCCGGCATCCATTTACTATACAAATGTGCCAGTGACCTTGACCTTGTATGTTGTGGTATCCTACATATAGCATGGGCTTGGCCACGCCCCTTTCCAGGAGTGACCTGAGCCAGAAGTGAAAGGTCCCACAAATTAAAACATGCCTGATAAATGTTTCAAATACATTTTCAGATTTGTTAATTAATAAAATACCATTCATTAAAATGAGAGTATTTAATTTTACCAAGTGTATTTTTTAAACATGAAATTGTGAGCTTAACCCCCACTCAAAAACAGGTAAATCTTTACTGCGGTTTTGCATGTAAACAAATATGGCGGCCCCCATGGAAAGTTCTGTAGGGGAAACGTGCTGAATTTTAACTTTTAGCACACTGGACTTGGACTTTGGACTTATCTTGAAAATAAGACACAACTTTTTGAATTTGCGAATGTGCATGTGACCTTGACCCTTCAATCAAGGGGCAGATAACTTAATAATTTTTTGCATTCAACTTTTGCATTTAGGTCACTTTCTCTCAAAGTGTATGCACTAGACATTTCGGACTTTGCTTGTAGTTGTATCTTGGGTGGTACATTGCAATGTCACAAAGCAATTGTGCATGTGACCTTGACCCTCCAAGCAAGGGGCAGATAACATAATACTTTTTACATTCAACTTTTGCATTTAGGTCAATTTTTCGCAAACTGTATGCACTAGACCTTTACAACATGGTTTATAGTTGTATCTTGGGTAGTACATCGCAATATCTCAAAACGCATACGTGGATGTGACCTTCACCCTCCAAGCAAAGCAGATAAGACGAATCCTTCTATGTTGACATAGTTGTCTTGGGTAGTGCGTCTTTTTAGATTGATGGAATTTTGATTTCTTGTTTTTGTACGTATTTCTTTCCATGCATGTTCTTTTGTTTATTGGTAAAGATCTCTCCCACCACCCCGCCCCCCTCCTCCCACCGCCTCGAAACAAGACAGTTTTTTGTTTGTTTTTTTACATATTTCGTGTTTATTTATTCTTGCACCTATAGCCCAACACAAACCCCGACTTATTTTTCCATTTACGCATTTGTGTTTTGTTTATTCTTATATTTATTCCTCTCCCTGCCCCTCCCGCTCACTCTCCCCAACCACCACCTACATTACCCCACTCCTCATCCCCCACCTCAAAACCCAACAGTTTTTTTTTCTTCGTATTTCTTTGTTGTTTTGTTTATTTATTCTTAAATCTGTACCCACACCACCACCAACAACAACACCCCATCCCCAACTAAAACAAAGAAATACTACTTTTTTGTTTCTTTGTATTTATTTGTACACCACGGAAGTCGAGCATCTGCATTTTGTTGAGATCACCTGCGCCATAGGATCCAGGTGATCTATTGGGATCGCTCTTCGTCCATCGTCGTCCGTCATTAACTTTTGCTTCAAACGACTTCTTCTCACAAACCGCTTTGTCAGTTTTGACTAAACTTCACATGGATGATCATTAGGTGAAGTTTTTTTTTTTAAACAAAATTAGTTCTGTGCGACATCCAATATGGCTGCCATTGAGCAGGGGTGGATACAAGTGATATATGCGTTACTCTTGGGCTTTCTTTGGGGGTTGCATTTAGGTCAGTTTCTCGCAAACTGTATGCACTGGACCTTTAAAACATTGCTTATAGTTGTATCTTGGGTAGTACATCGCAACTCTCAAAAAACATACGTGGCTGTGACCTTCACCTTCCAAGCAAAGAGCAGATAAGACAAAACATTCTATTTTGACCTAGTTGTCTTGGGTAGTGCGTTTTTTTAGATGTATGGATTTCATCTATGACCTTGACCTGCTAATTTGGGAGTGATGATTTTTTTATTTTTTTTTAAAGAATGTCATTTTGTTTTTAAAAGAATGCACATCAGCAAAATGTAAACTCGATTATTTTTAGTTATTAAAATGTTTACAAACTTTCATTTAACAACACTTACCTTTAATTTCTGTGTCTCGTCCCAAGACCCCCGTGTGGTTGCCGGGGTAGAATACAACCACTGCAAACACACCGTCACATGCAGAGGGCCGCCCACCCCAATTCATATTGATTTTGTCATAATTTTTTATCATGCTCATTCAAGGTCTTTATCATGACACCGCATATGCAAGCATGGAAACGTGGCTCCATCGTAAATGGAGTGTGTACTATAGAATTTGCTGCAACTCTGCAGTTCTGTAAGTAACAAGGTTCTAGGCCCATTCTACATATTTTTTCTTGATGTAAATGGAGGAATGAGTCTGGCATATTCGTTCCTGTTAGGCGCCATATAACCTTTCATGTGTTGGTGCGCGCGCCTTTAAACCCGATTCAATACAATTCGTCCCGAGATGTGAATTCACTGATTACCTACTAGTCGGGTCATGTGCTGCGTTTATTCACTATATAATCCATAGTCAGGCATCCATTTACACGTTATGCTGCATTTATTTACTATACTAACCACTAGTCCTTTAGTGGTGCTGCATTTATTCTCTATATTATCCACTAGTTCAAAGTGGTGCTGCATTTATTCTCTGTATTATCCACTAGTCCAAAGTGGTGCTGCATTTATTCACTATATTATCCACTAGTCAGGCATTCCATTGACTACATTTACTATACAAATGTGCATGTGACCTTGAATTTGCAGCAACTCTGCAGTTCTGTAGGTAACAAGGTTCTAGGCCCATTCTACATATTTTTTCTTGATGAGTCTGGCATATTCATTCCTGTGAGATGCCATATAACCTTTCATGTGTTGGTGCACGCGCCTTTAAACCCAATTCAATTCGTCCCGAGATGTGAATTCACTGATTATCTACTAGTCGGGTCATTTGCTGCGTTTATTTACTATATAATCCAATAGTCCGGCATCCATTTACTATACAAATGTGCCAGTGACCTTGACCTTGTATGTTGTGGTATCCTACATATAGCATGGGCTTGGCCACGCCCCTTTCCAGGAGTGACCTGAGCCAGAAGTGAAAGGTCCCACAAATTAAAACATGCCTGATAAATGTTTCAAATACATTTTCAGATTTGTTAATTAATAAAATACCATTCATTAAAATGAGAGTATTTAATTTTACCAAGTGTATTTTTTAAACATGAAATTGTGAGCTTAACCCCCACTCAAAAACAGGTAAATCTTTACTGCGGTTTTGCATGTAAACAAATATGGCGGCCCCCATGGAAAGTTCTGTAGGGGAAACGTGCTGAATTTTAACTTTTAGCACACTGGACTTGGACTTTGGACTTATCTTGAAAATAAGACACAACTTTTTGAATTTGCGAATGTGCATGTGACCTTGACCCTTCAATCAAGGGGCAGATAACTTAATAATTTTTTGCATTCAACTTTTGCATTTAGGTCACTTTCTCTCAAAGTGTATGCACTAGACATTTCGGACTTTGCTTGTAGTTGTATCTTGGGTGGTACATTGCAATGTCACAAAGCAATTGTGCATGTGACCTTGACCCTCCAAGCAAGGGGCAGATAACATAATACTTTTTACATTCAACTTTTGCATTTAGGTCAATTTTTCGCAAACTGTATGCACTAGACCTTTAAAACATGGTTTATAGTTGTATCTTGGGTAGTACATCGCAATATCTCAGAACGCATACGTGGATGTGACCTTCACCCTCCAAGCAAAGCAGATAAGACGAATCCTTCTATGTTGACATAGTTGTCTTGGGTAGTGCGTCTTTTTAGATTGATGGAATTTTGATTTCTTGTTTTTGTACGTATTTTTTCCATGCATGTTCTTTTGTTTATTGGTAAAGATCTCTCCCACCACCCCGCCCCCCTCCTCCCACCGCCTCGAAACAAGACAGTTTTTTTTTTTTTTTTTTTACATATTTCGTGTTTATTTATTCTTGCACCTATAGCCCAACACAAACCCCGACTTATTTTTCCATTTACGCATTTGTGTTTTGTTTATTCTTATATTTATTCCTCTCCCTGCCCCTCCCGCTCACTCTCCCCAACCACCACCTACGTTACCCCACTCCTCATCCCCCACCTCAAAACCCAACAGTTTTTTTTTTCTTCGTATTTCTTTGTTGTTTTGTTTATTTATTCTTAAATCTGTACCCACACCACCACCAACAACAACACCCCATCCCCAACTAAAACAAAGAAATACTACTTTTTTGTTTCTTTGTATTTATTTGTACACCACGGAAGTCGAGCATCTGCATTTTGTTGAGATCACCTGCGCCATAGGATCCAGGTGATCTATTGGGATCGCTCTTCGTCCATCGTCGTCCGTCATTAACTTTTGCTTCAAACGACTTCTTCTCACAAACCGCTTTGTCAGTTTTGACTAAACTTCACATGGATGATCATTAGGTGAAGTTTTTTTTTTTTAAACAAAATTAGTTCTGTGCGACATCCAATATGGCTGCCATTGAGCAGGGGTGGATACAAGTGATATATGCGTTACTCTTGGGCTTTCTTTGGGGGTTGCATTTAGGTCAGTTTCTCGCAAACTGTATGCACTGGACCTTTAAAACATTGCTTATAGTTGTTTCTTGGGTAGTACATCGCAACTCTCAAAAAACATACGTGGCTGTGACCTTCACCTTCCAAGCAAAGAGCAGATAAGACAAAACATTCTATTTTGACCTAGTTGTCTTGGGTAGTGCGTTTTTTTAGATGTATGGATTTCATCTATGACCTTGACCTGCTAATTTGGGAGTGATGATTTTTTTATTTTTTTTTAAAGAATGTCATTTTGTTTTTAAAAGAATGCACATCAGCAAAATGTAAACTCGATTATTTTTAGTTATTAAAATGTTTACAAACTTTCATTTAACAACACTTACCTTTAATTTCTGTGTCTCGTCCCAAGACCCCCGTGTGGTTGCCGGGGTAGAATACAACCACTGCAAACACACCGTCACATGCAGAGGGCCCCCCACCCCAATTCATATTGATTTTGTCATAATTTTTTATCATGCTCATTCAAGGTCTTTATCATGACACCGCATATGCAAGCATGGAAACGTGGCTCCATCGTAAATGGAGTGTGTACTATAGAATTTGCTGCAACTCTGCAGTTCTGTAAGTAACAAGGTTCTAGGCCCATTCTACATATTTTTTCTTGATGTAAATGGAGGAATGAGTCTGGCATATTCGTTCCTGTTAGGCGCCATATAACCTTTCATGTGTTGGTGCGCGCGCCTTTAAACCCGATTCAATACAATTCGTCCCGAGATGTGAATTCACTGATTACCTACTAGTCGGGTCATGTGCTGCGTTTATTCACTATATAATCCATAGTCAGGCATCCATTTACACGTTATGCTGCATTTATTTACTATACTAACCACTAGTCCTTTAGTGGTGCTGCATTTATTCTCTATATTATCCACTAGTTCAAAGTGGTGCTGCATTTATTCTCTGTATTATCCACTAGTCCAAAGTGGTGCTGCATTTATTCACTATATTATCCACTAGTCAGGCATTCCATTGACTACATTTACTATACAAATGTGCATGTGACCTTGAATTTGCAGCAACTCTGCAGTTCTGTAGGTAACAAGGTTCTAGGCCCATTCTACATATTTTTTCTTGATGAGTCTGGCATATTCATTCCTGTGAGATGCCATATAACCTTTCATGTGTTGGTGCACGCGCCTTTAAACCCAATTCAATTCGTCCCGAGATGTGAATTCACTGATTATCTACTAGTCGGGTCATTTGCTGCGTTTATTTACTATATAATCCAATAGTCCGGCATCCATTTACTATACAAATGTGCCAGTGACCTTGACCTTGTATGTTGTGGTATCCTACATATAGCATGGGCTTGGCCACGCCCCTTTCCAGGAGTGACCTGAGCCAGAAGTGAAAGGTCCCACAAATTAAAACATGCCTGATAAATGTTTCAAATACATTTTCAGATTTGTTAATTAATAAAATACCATTCATTAAAATGAGAGTATTTAATTTTACCAAGTGTATTTTTTAAACATGAAATTGTGAGCTTAACCCCCACTCAAAAACAGGTAAATCTTTACTGCGGTTTTGCATGTAAACAAATATGGCGGCCCCCATGGAAAGTTCTGTAGGGGAAACGTGCTGAATTTTAACTTTTAGCACACTGGACTTGGACTTTGGACTTATCTTGAAAATAAGACACAACTTTTTGAATTTGCGAATGTGCATGTGACCTTGACCCTTCAATCAAGGGGCAGATAACTTAATAATTTTTTGCATTCAACTTTTGCATTTAGGTCACTTTCTCTCAAAGTGTATGCACTAGACATTTCGGACTTTGCTTGTAGTTGTATCTTGGGTGGTACATTGCAATGTCACAAAGCAATTGTGCATGTGACCTTGACCCTCCAAGCAAGGGGCAGATAACATAATACTTTTTACATTCAACTTTTGCATTTAGGTCAATTTTTCGCAAACTGTATGCACTAGACCTTTAAAACATGGTTTATAGTTGTATCTTGGGTAGTACATCGCAATATCTCAGAACGCATACGTGGATGTGACCTTCACCCTCCAAGCAAAGCAGATAAGACGAATCCTTCTATGTTGACATAGTTGTCTTGGGTAGTGCGTCTTTTTAGATTGATGGAATTTTGATTTCTTGTTTTTGTACGTATTTCTTTCCATGCATGTTCTTTTGTTTATTGGTAAAGATCTCTCCCACCACCCCGCCCCCCTCCTCCCACCGCCTCGAAACAAGACAGTTTTTGTTTGTTTTTTTACATATTTCGTGTTTATTTATTCTTGCACCTATAGCCCAACACAAACCCCGACTTATTTTTCCATTTACGCATTTGTGTTTTGTTTATTCTTATATTTATTCCTCTCCCTGCCCCTCCCGCTCACTCTCCCCAACCACCACCTACATTACCCCACTCCTCATCCCCCACCTCAAAACCCAACAGTTTTTTTTTTCTTCGTATTTCTTTGTTGTTTTGTTTATTTATTCTTAAATCTGTACCCACACCACCACCAACAACAACACCCCATCCCCAACTAAAACAAAGAAATACTACTTGTTTGTTTCTTTGTATTTATTTGTACACCACGGAAGTCGAGCATCTGCATTTTGTTGAGATCACCTGCGCCATAGGATCCAGGTGATCTATTGGGATCGCTCTTCGTCCATCGTCGTCCGTCATTAACTTTTGCTTCAAACGACTTCTTCTCACAAACCGCTTTGTCAGTTTTGACTAAACTTCACATGGATGATCATTAGGTGAAGTTTTTTTTTTTTAAACAAAATTAGTTCTGTGCGACATCCAATATGGCTGCCATTGAGCAGGGGTGGATACAAGTGATATATGCGTTACTCTTGGGCTTTCTTTGGGGGTTGCATTTAGGTCAGTTTCTCGCAAACTGTATGCACTGGACCTTTAAAACATTGCTTATAGTTGTATCTTGGGTAGTACATCGCAACTCTCAAAAAACATACGTGGCTGTGACCTTCACCTTCCAAGCAAAGAGCAGATAAGACAAAACATTCTATTTTGACCTAGTTGTCTTGGGTAGTGCGTTTTTTTAGATGTATGGATTTCATCTATGACCTTGACCTGCTAATTTGGGAGTGATGATTTTTTTATTTTTTTTTAAAGAATGTCATTTTGTTTTTAAAAGAATGCACATCAGCAAAATGTAAACTCGATTATTTTTAGTTATTAAAATGTTTACAAACTTTCATTTAACAACACTTACCTTTAATTTCTGTGTCTCGTCCCAAGACCCCCGTGTGGTTGCCGGGGTAGAATACAACCACTGCAAACACACCGTCACATGCAGAGGGCCCCCCACCCCAATTCATATTGATTTTGTCATAGTTTTTTATCATGCTCATTCAAGGTCTTTATCATGACACCGCATATGCAAGCATGGAAACGTGGCTCCATCGTAAATGGAGTGTGTACTATAGAATTTGCTGCAACTCTGCAGTTCTGTAAGTAACAAGGTTCTAGGCCCATTCTACATATTTTTTCTTGATGTAAATGGAGGAATGAGTCTGGCATATTCGTTCCTGTTAGGCGCCATATAACCTTTCATGTGTTGGTGCGCGCGCCTTTAAACCCGATTCAATACAATTCGTCCCGAGATGTGAATTCACTGATTACCTACTAGTCGGGTCATGTGCTGCGTTTATTCACTATATAATCCATAGTCAGGCATCCATTTACACGTTATGCTGCATTTATTTACTATACTAACCACTAGTCCTTTAGTGGTGCTGCATTTATTCTCTATATTATCCACTAGTTCAAAGTGGTGCTGCATTTATTCTCTGTATTATCCACTAGTCCAAAGTGGTGCTGCATTTATTCACTATATTATCCACTAGTCAGGCATTCCATTGACTACATTTACTATACAAATGTGCATGTGACCTTGAATTTGCAGCAACTCTGCAGTTCTGTAGGTAACAAGGTTCTAGGCCCATTCTACATATTTTTTCTTGATGAGTCTGGCATATTCATTCCTGTGAGATGCTATATAACCTTTCATGTGTTGGTGCACGCGCCTTTAAACCCAATTCAATTCGTCCCGAGATGTGAATTCACTGATTATCTACTAGTCGGGTCATTTGCTGCGTTTATTTACTATATAATCCAATAGTCCGGCATCCATTTACTATACAAATGTGCCAGTGACCTTGACCTTGTATGTTGTGGTATCCTACATATAGCATGGGCTTGGCCACGCCCCTTTCCAGGAGTGACCTGAGCCAGAAGTGAAAGGTCCCACAAATTAAAACATGCCTGATAAATGTTTCAAATACATTTTCAGATTTGTTAATTAATAAAATACCATTCATTAAAATGAGAGTATTTAATTTTACCAAGTGTATTTTTTAAACATGAAATTGTGAGCTTAACCCCCACTCAAAAACAGGTAAATCTTTACTGCGGTTTTGCATGTAAACAAATATGGCGGCCCCCATGGAAAGTTCTGTAGGGGAAACGTGCTGAATTTTAACTTTTAGCACACTGGACTTGGACTTTGGACTTATCTTGAAAATAAGACACAACTTTTTGAATTTGCGAATGTGCATGTGACCTTGACCCTTCAATCAAGGGGCAGATAACTTAATAATTTTTTGCATTCAACTTTTGCATTTAGGTCACTTTCTCTCAAAGTGTATGCACTAGACATTTCGGACTTTGCTTGTAGTTGTATCTTGGGTGGTACATTGCAATGTCACAAAGCAATTGTGCATGTGACCTTGACCCTCCAAGCAAGGGGCAGATAACATAATACTTTTTACATTCAACTTTTGCATTTAGGTCAATTTTTCGCAAACTGTATGCACTAGACCTTTAAAACATGGTTTATAGTTGTATCTTGGGTAGTACATCGCAATATCTCAAAACGCATACGTGGATGTGACCTTCACCCTCCAAGCAAAGCAGATAAGACGAATCCTTCTATGTTGAAATAGTTGTCTTGGGTAGTGCGTCTTTTTAGATTGATGGAATTTTGATTTCTTGTTTTTGTACGTATTTCTTTCCATGCATGTTCTTTTGTTTATTGGTAAAGATCTCTCCCACCACCCCGCCCCCCTCCTCCCACCGCCTCGAAACAAGACAGTTTTTTGTTTGTTTTTTTACATATTTCGTGTTTATTTATTCTTGCACCTATAGCCCAACACAAACCCCGACTTATTTTTCCATTTACGCATTTGTGTTTTGTTTATTCTTATATTTATTCCTCTCCCTGCCCCTCCCGCTCACTCTCCCCAACCACCACCTACATTACCCCACTCCTCATCCCCCACCTCAAAACCCAACAGTTTTTTTTTCTTCGTATTTCTTTGTTGTTTTGTTTATTTATTCTTAAATCTGTACCCACACCACCACCAACAACAACACCCCATCCCCAACTAAAACAAAGAAATACTACTTTTTTGTTTCTTTGTATTTATTTGTACACCACGGAAGTCGAGCATCTGCATTTTGTTGAGATCACCTGCGCCATAGGATCCAGGTGATCTATTGGGATCGCTCTTCGTCCATCGTCGTCCGTCATTAACTTTTGCTTCAAACGACTTCTTCTCACAAACCGCTTTGTCAGTTTTGACTAAACTTCACATGGATGATCATTAGGTGAAGTTTTTTTTTTTTAAACAAAATTAGTTCTGTGCGACATCCAATATGGCTGCCATTGAGCAGGAGTGGATACAAGTGATATATGCGTTACTCTTGGGCTTTCTTTGGGGGTTGCATTTAGGTCAGTTTCTCGCAAACTGTATGCACTGGACCTTTAAAACATTGCTTATAGTTGTATCTTGGGTAGTACATCGCAACTCTCAAAAAACATACGTGGCTGTGACCTTCACCTTCCAAGCAAAGAGCAGATAAGACAAAACATTCTATTTTGACCTAGTTGTCTTGGGTAGTGCGTTTTTTTAGATGTATGGATTTCATCTATGACCTTGACCTGCTAATTTGGGAGTGATAATTTTTTTATTTTTTTTTAAAGAATGTCATTTTGTTTTTAAAAGAATGCACATCAGCAAAATGTAAACTCGATTATTTTTAGTTATTAAAATGTTTACAAACTTTCATTTAACAACACTTACCTTTAATTTCTGTGTCTCGTCCCAAGACCCCCGTGTGGTTGCCGGGGTAGAATACAACCACTGCAAACACACCGTCACATGCAGAGGGCCCCCCACCCCAATTCATA
The DNA here is from genome assembly GCA_037043455.1 of Cyrtodaria siliqua. Taxonomy (NCBI): domain Eukaryota; kingdom Metazoa; phylum Mollusca; class Bivalvia; order Adapedonta; family Hiatellidae; genus Cyrtodaria; species Cyrtodaria siliqua. The sequence continues at coordinate 100,012 of JAWPHD010002889.1, read as the reverse complement.
TTGATTTTGTCATAATTTTTTATCATGCTCATTCAAGGTCTTTATCATGACACCGCATATGCAAGCATGGAAACGTGGCTCCATCGTAAATGGAGTGTGTACTATAGAATTTGCTGCAACTCTGCAGTTCTGTAAGTAACAAGGTTCTAGGCCCATTCTACATATTTTTTCTTGATGTAAATGGAGGAATGAGTCTGGCATATTCGTTCCTGTTAGGCGCCATATAACCTTTCATGTGTTGGTGCGCGCGCCTTTAAACCCGATTCAATACAATTCGTCCCGAGATGTGAATTCACTGATTACCTACTAGTCGGGTCATGTGCTGCGTTTATTCACTATATAATCCATAGTCAGGCATCCATTTACACGTTATGCTGCATTTATTTACTATACTAACCACTAGTCCTTTAGTGGTGCTGCATTTATTCTCTATATTATCCACTAGTTCAAAGTGGTGCTGCATTTATTCTCTGTATTATCCACTAGTCCAAAGTGGTGCTGCATTTATTCACTATATTATCCACTAGTCAGGCATTCCATTGACTACATTTACTATACAAATGTGCATGTGACCTTGAATTTGCAGCAACTCTGCAGTTCTGTAGGTAACAAGGTTCTAGGCCCATTCTACATATTTTTTCTTGATGAGTCTGGCATATTCATTCCTGTGAGATGCCATATAACCTTTCATGTGTTGGTGCACGCGCCTTTAAACCCAATTCAATTCGTCCCGAGATGTGAATTCACTGATTATCTACTAGTCGGGTCATTTGCTGCGTTTATTTACTATATAATCCAATAGTCCGGCATCCATTTACTATACAAATGTGCCAGTGACCTTGACCTTGTATGTTGTGGTATCCTACATATAGCATGGGCTTGGCCACGCCCCTTTCCAGGAGTGACCTGAGCCAGAAGTGAAAGGTCCCACAAATTAAAACATGCCTGATAAATGTTTCAAATACATTTTCAGATTTGTTAATTAATAAAATACCATTCATTAAAATGAGAGTATTTAATTTTACCAAGTGTATTTTTTAAACATGAAATTGTGAGCTTAACCCCCACTCAAAAACAGGTAAATCTTTACTGCGGTTTTGCATGTAAACAAATATGGCGGCCCCCATGGAAAGTTCTGTAGGGGAAACGTGCTGAATTTTAACTTTTAGCACACTGGACTTGGACTTTGGACTTATCTTGAAAATAAGACACAACTTTTTGAATTTGCGAATGTGCATGTGACCTTGACCCTTCAATCAAGGGGCAGATAACTTAATAATTTTTTGCATTCAACTTTTGCATTTAGGTCACTTTCTCTCAAAGTGTATGCACTAGACATTTCGGACTTTGCTTGTAGTTGTATCTTGGGTGGTACATTGCAATGTCACAAAGCAATTGTGCATGTGACCTTGACCCTCCAAGCAAGGGGCAGATAACATAATACTTTTTACATTCAACTTTTGCATTTAGGTCAATTTTTCGCAAACTGTATGCACTAGACCTTTAAAACATGGTTTATAGTTGTATCTTGGGTAGTACATCGCAATATCTCAAAACGCATACGTCGATGTGACCTTCACCCTCCAAGCAAAGCAGATAAGACGAATCCTTCTATGTTGACATAGTTGTCTTGGGTAGTGCGTCTTTTTAGATTGATGGAATTTTGATTTCTTGTTTTTGTACGTATTTCTTTCCATGCATGTTCTTTTGTTTATTGGTAAAGATCTCTCCCACCACCCCGCCCCCCTCCTCCCACCGCCTCGAAACAAGACAGTTTTTTGTTTGTTTTTTTACATATTTCGTGTTTATTTATTCTTGCACCTATAGCCAAACACAAACCCCGACTTATTTTTCCATTTACGCATTTGTGTTTTGTTTATTCTTATATTTATTCCTCTCCCTGCCCCTCCCGCTCACTCTCCCCAACCACCACCTACATTACCCCACTCCTCATCCCCCACCTCAAAACCCAACAGTTTTTTTTCTTCGTATTTCTTTGTTGTTTTGTTTATTTATTCTTAAATCTGTACCCACACCACCACCAACAACAACACCCCATCCCCAACTAAAACAAAGAAATACTACTTTTTTGTTTCTTTGTATTTATTTGTACACCACGGAAGTCGAGCATCTGCATTTTGTTGAGATCACCTGCGCCATAGGATCCAGGTGATCTATTGGGATCGCTCTTCGTCCATCGTCGTCCGTCATTAACTTTTGCTTCAAACGACTTCTTCTCACAAACCGCTTTGTCAGTTTTGACTAAACTTCACATGGATGATCATTAGGTGAAGTTTTTTTTTTAAACAAAATTAGTTCTGTGCGACATCCAATATGGCTGCCATTGAGCAGGGGTGGATACAAGTGATATATGCGTTACTCTTGGGCTTTCTTTGGGGGTTGCATTTAGGTCAGTTTCTCGCAAACTGTATGCACTGGACCTTTAAAACATTGCTTATAGTTGTATCTTGGGTAGTACATCGCAACTCTCAAAAAACATACGTGGCTGTGACCTTCACCTTCCAAGCAAAGAGCAGATAAGACAAAACATTCTATTTTGACCTAGTTGTCTTGGGTAGTGCGTTTTTTTAGATGTATGGATTTCATCTATGACCTTGACCTGCTAATTTGGGAGTGATGATTTTTTTATTTTTTTTTAAAGAATGTCATTTTGTTTTTAAAAGAATGCACATCAGCAAAATGTAAACTCGATTATTTTTAGTTATTAAAATGTTTACAAACTTTCATTTAACAACACTTACCTTTAATTTCTGTGTCTCGTCCCAAGACCCCCGTGTGGTTGCCGGGGTAGAATACAACCACTGCAAACACACCGTCACATGCAGAGGGCCCCCCACCCCAATTCATATTGATTTTGTCATAATTTTTTATCATGCTCATTCAAGGTCTTTATCATGACACCGCATATGCAAGCATGGAAACGTGGCTCCATCGTAAATGGAGTGTGTACTATAGAATTTGCTGCAACTCTGCAGTTCTGTAAGTAACAAGGTTCTAGGCCCATTCTACATATTTTTTCTTGATGTAAATGGAGGAATGAGTCTGGCATATTCGTTCCTGTTAGGAGCCATATAACCTTTCATGTGTTGGTGCGCGCGCCTTTAAACCCGATTCAATACAATTCGTCCCGAGATGTGAATTCACTGATTACCTACTAGTCGGGTCATGTGCTGCGTTTATTCACTATATAATCCATAGTCAGGCATCCATTTACACGTTATGCTGCATTTATTTACTATACTAACCACTAGTCCTTTAGTGGTGCTGCATTTATTCTCTATATTATCCACTAGTTCAAAGTGGTGCTGCATTTATTCTCTGTATTATCCACTAGTCCAAAGTGGTGCTGCATTTATTCACTATATTATCCACTAGTCAGGCATTCCATTGACTACATTTACTATACAAATGTGCATGTGACCTTGAATTTGCAGCAACTCTGCAGTTCTGTAGGTAACAAGGTTCTAGGCCCATTCTACATATTTTTTCTTGATGAGTCTGGCATATTCATTCCTGTGAGATGCCATATAACCTTTCATGTGTTGGTGCACGCGCCTTTAAACCCAATTCAATTCGTCCCGAGATGTGAATTCACTGATTATCTACTAGTCGGGTCATTTGCTGCGTTTATTTACTATATAATCCAATAGTCCGGCATCCATTTACTATACAAATGTGCCAGTGACCTTGACCTTGTATGTTGTGGTATCCTACATATAGCATGGGCTTGGCCACGCCCCTTTCCAGGAGTGACCTGAGCCAGAAGTGAAAGGTCCCACAAATTAAAACATGCCTGATAAATGTTTCAAATACATTTTCAGATTTGTTAATTAATAAAATACCATTCATTAAAATGAGAGTATTTAATTTTACCAAGTGTATTTTTTAAACATGAAATTGTGAGCTTAACCCCCACTCAAAAACAGGTAAATCTTTACTGCGGTTTTGCATGTAAACAAATATGGCGGCCCCCATGGAAAGTTCTGTAGGGGAAACGTGCTGAATTTTAACTTTTAGCACACTGGACTTGGACTTTGGACTTATCTTGAAAATAAGACACAACTTTTTGAATTTGCGAATGTGCATGTGACCTTGACCCTTCAATCAAGGGGCAGATAACTTAATAATTTTTTGCATTCAACTTTTGCATTTAGGTCACTTTCTCTCAAAGTGTATGCACTAGACATTTCGGACTTTGCTTGTAGTTGTATCTTGGGTGGTACATTGCAATGTCACAAAGCAATTGTGCATGTGACCTTGACCCTCCAAGCAAGGGGCAGATAACATAATACTTTTTACATTCAACTTTTGCATTTAGGTCAATTTTTCGCAAACTGTATGCACTAGACCTTTACAACATGGTTTATAGTTGTATCTTGGGTAGTACATCGCAATATCTCAAAACGCATACGTGGATGTGACCTTCACCCTCCAAGCAAAGCAGATAAGACGAATCCTTCTATGTTGACATAGTTGTCTTGGGTAGTGCGTCTTTTTAGATTGATGGAATTTTGATTTCTTGTTTTTGTACGTATTTCTTTCCATGCATGTTCTTTTGTTTATTGGTAAAGATCTCTCCCACCACCCCGCCCCCCTCCTCCCACCGCCTCGAAACAAGACAGTTTTTTGTTTGTTTTTTTACATATTTCGTGTTTATTTATTCTTGCACCTATAGCCCAACACAAACCCCGACTTATTTTTCCATTTACGCATTTGTGTTTTGTTTATTCTTATATTTATTCCTCTCCCTGCCCCTCCCGCTCACTCTCCCCAACCACCACCTACATTACCCCACTCCTCATCCCCCACCTCAAAACCCAACAGTTTTTTTTTCTTCGTATTTCTTTGTTGTTTTGTTTATTTATTCTTAAATCTGTACCCACACCACCACCAACAACAACACCCCATCCCCAACTAAAACAAAGAAATACTACTTTTTTGTTTCTTTGTATTTATTTGTACACCACGGAAGTCGAGCATCTGCATTTTGTTGAGATCACCTGCGCCATAGGATCCAGGTGATCTATTGGGATCGCTCTTCGTCCATCGTCGTCCGTCATTAACTTTTGCTTCAAACGACTTCTTCTCACAAACCGCTTTGTCAGTTTTGACTAAACTTCACATGGATGATCATTAGGTGAAGTTTTTTTTTTTAAACAAAATTAGTTCTGTGCGACATCCAATATGGCTGCCATTGAGCAGGGGTGGATACAAGTGATATATGCGTTACTCTTGGGCTTTCTTTGGGGGTTGCATTTAGGTCAGTTTCTCGCAAACTGTATGCACTGGACCTTTAAAACATTGCTTATAGTTGTATCTTGGGTAGTACATCGCAACTCTCAAAAAACATACGTGGCTGTGACCTTCACCTTCCAAGCAAAGAGCAGATAAGACAAAACATTCTATTTTGACCTAGTTGTCTTGGGTAGTGCGTTTTTTTAGATGTATGGATTTCATCTATGACCTTGACCTGCTAATTTGGGAGTGATGATTTTTTTATTTTTTTTTAAAGAATGTCATTTTGTTTTTAAAAGAATGCACATCAGCAAAATGTAAACTCGATTATTTTTAGTTATTAAAATGTTTACAAACTTTCATTTAACAACACTTACCTTTAATTTCTGTGTCTCGTCCCAAGACCCCCGTGTGGTTGCCGGGGTAGAATACAACCACTGCAAACACACCGTCACATGCAGAGGGCCGCCCACCCCAATTCATATTGATTTTGTCATAATTTTTTATCATGCTCATTCAAGGTCTTTATCATGACACCGCATATGCAAGCATGGAAACGTGGCTCCATCGTAAATGGAGTGTGTACTATAGAATTTGCTGCAACTCTGCAGTTCTGTAAGTAACAAGGTTCTAGGCCCATTCTACATATTTTTTCTTGATGTAAATGGAGGAATGAGTCTGGCATATTCGTTCCTGTTAGGCGCCATATAACCTTTCATGTGTTGGTGCGCGCGCCTTTAAACCCGATTCAATACAATTCGTCCCGAGATGTGAATTCACTGATTACCTACTAGTCGGGTCATGTGCTGCGTTTATTCACTATATAATCCATAGTCAGGCATCCATTTACACGTTATGCTGCATTTATTTACTATACTAACCACTAGTCCTTTAGTGGTGCTGCATTTATTCTCTATATTATCCACTAGTTCAAAGTGGTGCTGCATTTATTCTCTGTATTATCCACTAGTCCAAAGTGGTGCTGCATTTATTCACTATATTATCCACTAGTCAGGCATTCCATTGACTACATTTACTATACAAATGTGCATGTGACCTTGAATTTGCAGCAACTCTGCAGTTCTGTAGGTAACAAGGTTCTAGGCCCATTCTACATATTTTTTCTTGATGAGTCTGGCATATTCATTCCTGTGAGATGCCATATAACCTTTCATGTGTTGGTGCACGCGCCTTTAAACCCAATTCAATTCGTCCCGAGATGTGAATTCACTGATTATCTACTAGTCGGGTCATTTGCTGCGTTTATTTACTATATAATCCAATAGTCCGGCATCCATTTACTATACAAATGTGCCAGTGACCTTGACCTTGTATGTTGTGGTATCCTACATATAGCATGGGCTTGGCCACGCCCCTTTCCAGGAGTGACCTGAGCCAGAAGTGAAAGGTCCCACAAATTAAAACATGCCTGATAAATGTTTCAAATACATTTTCAGATTTGTTAATTAATAAAATACCATTCATTAAAATGAGAGTATTTAATTTTACCAAGTGTATTTTTTAAACATGAAATTGTGAGCTTAACCCCCACTCAAAAACAGGTAAATCTTTACTGCGGTTTTGCATGTAAACAAATATGGCGGCCCCCATGGAAAGTTCTGTAGGGGAAACGTGCTGAATTTTAACTTTTAGCACACTGGACTTGGACTTTGGACTTATCTTGAAAATAAGACACAACTTTTTGAATTTGCGAATGTGCATGTGACCTTGACCCTTCAATCAAGGGGCAGATAACTTAATAATTTTTTGCATTCAACTTTTGCATTTAGGTCACTTTCTCTCAAAGTGTATGCACTAGACATTTCGGACTTTGCTTGTAGTTGTATCTTGGGTGGTACATTGCAATGTCACAAAGCAATTGTGCATGTGACCTTGACCCTCCAAGCAAGGGGCAGATAACATAATACTTTTTACATTCAACTTTTGCATTTAGGTCAATTTTTCGCAAACTGTATGCACTAGACCTTTAAAACATGGTTTATAGTTGTATCTTGGGTAGTACATCGCAATATCTCAGAACGCATACGTGGATGTGACCTTCACCCTCCAAGCAAAGCAGATAAGACGAATCCTTCTATGTTGACATAGTTGTCTTGGGTAGTGCGTCTTTTTAGATTGATGGAATTTTGATTTCTTGTTTTTGTACGTATTTTTTCCATGCATGTTCTTTTGTTTATTGGTAAAGATCTCTCCCACCACCCCGCCCCCCTCCTCCCACCGCCTCGAAACAAGACAGTTTTTTTTTTTTTTTTTTTACATATTTCGTGTTTATTTATTCTTGCACCTATAGCCCAACACAAACCCCGACTTATTTTTCCATTTACGCATTTGTGTTTTGTTTATTCTTATATTTATTCCTCTCCCTGCCCCTCCCGCTCACTCTCCCCAACCACCACCTACGTTACCCCACTCCTCATCCCCCACCTCAAAACCCAACAGTTTTTTTTTTCTTCGTATTTCTTTGTTGTTTTGTTTATTTATTCTTAAATCTGTACCCACACCACCACCAACAACAACACCCCATCCCCAACTAAAACAAAGAAATACTACTTTTTTGTTTCTTTGTATTTATTTGTACACCACGGAAGTCGAGCATCTGCATTTTGTTGAGATCACCTGCGCCATAGGATCCAGGTGATCTATTGGGATCGCTCTTCGTCCATCGTCGTCCGTCATTAACTTTTGCTTCAAACGACTTCTTCTCACAAACCGCTTTGTCAGTTTTGACTAAACTTCACATGGATGATCATTAGGTGAAGTTTTTTTTTTTTAAACAAAATTAGTTCTGTGCGACATCCAATATGGCTGCCATTGAGCAGGGGTGGATACAAGTGATATATGCGTTACTCTTGGGCTTTCTTTGGGGGTTGCATTTAGGTCAGTTTCTCGCAAACTGTATGCACTGGACCTTTAAAACATTGCTTATAGTTGTTTCTTGGGTAGTACATCGCAACTCTCAAAAAACATACGTGGCTGTGACCTTCACCTTCCAAGCAAAGAGCAGATAAGACAAAACATTCTATTTTGACCTAGTTGTCTTGGGTAGTGCGTTTTTTTAGATGTATGGATTTCATCTATGACCTTGACCTGCTAATTTGGGAGTGATGATTTTTTTATTTTTTTTTAAAGAATGTCATTTTGTTTTTAAAAGAATGCACATCAGCAAAATGTAAACTCGATTATTTTTAGTTATTAAAATGTTTACAAACTTTCATTTAACAACACTTACCTTTAATTTCTGTGTCTCGTCCCAAGACCCCCGTGTGGTTGCCGGGGTAGAATACAACCACTGCAAACACACCGTCACATGCAGAGGGCCCCCCACCCCAATTCATATTGATTTTGTCATAATTTTTTATCATGCTCATTCAAGGTCTTTATCATGACACCGCATATGCAAGCATGGAAACGTGGCTCCATCGTAAATGGAGTGTGTACTATAGAATTTGCTGCAACTCTGCAGTTCTGTAAGTAACAAGGTTCTAGGCCCATTCTACATATTTTTTCTTGATGTAAATGGAGGAATGAGTCTGGCATATTCGTTCCTGTTAGGCGCCATATAACCTTTCATGTGTTGGTGCGCGCGCCTTTAAACCCGATTCAATACAATTCGTCCCGAGATGTGAATTCACTGATTACCTACTAGTCGGGTCATGTGCTGCGTTTATTCACTATATAATCCATAGTCAGGCATCCATTTACACGTTATGCTGCATTTATTTACTATACTAACCACTAGTCCTTTAGTGGTGCTGCATTTATTCTCTATATTATCCACTAGTTCAAAGTGGTGCTGCATTTATTCTCTGTATTATCCACTAGTCCAAAGTGGTGCTGCATTTATTCACTATATTATCCACTAGTCAGGCATTCCATTGACTACATTTACTATACAAATGTGCATGTGACCTTGAATTTGCAGCAACTCTGCAGTTCTGTAGGTAACAAGGTTCTAGGCCCATTCTACATATTTTTTCTTGATGAGTCTGGCATATTCATTCCTGTGAGATGCCATATAACCTTTCATGTGTTGGTGCACGCGCCTTTAAACCCAATTCAATTCGTCCCGAGATGTGAATTCACTGATTATCTACTAGTCGGGTCATTTGCTGCGTTTATTTACTATATAATCCAATAGTCCGGCATCCATTTACTATACAAATGTGCCAGTGACCTTGACCTTGTATGTTGTGGTATCCTACATATAGCATGGGCTTGGCCACGCCCCTTTCCAGGAGTGACCTGAGCCAGAAGTGAAAGGTCCCACAAATTAAAACATGCCTGATAAATGTTTCAAATACATTTTCAGATTTGTTAATTAATAAAATACCATTCATTAAAATGAGAGTATTTAATTTTACCAAGTGTATTTTTTAAACATGAAATTGTGAGCTTAACCCCCACTCAAAAACAGGTAAATCTTTACTGCGGTTTTGCATGTAAACAAATATGGCGGCCCCCATGGAAAGTTCTGTAGGGGAAACGTGCTGAATTTTAACTTTTAGCACACTGGACTTGGACTTTGGACTTATCTTGAAAATAAGACACAACTTTTTGAATTTGCGAATGTGCATGTGACCTTGACCCTTCAATCAAGGGGCAGATAACTTAATAATTTTTTGCATTCAACTTTTGCATTTAGGTCACTTTCTCTCAAAGTGTATGCACTAGACATTTCGGACTTTGCTTGTAGTTGTATCTTGGGTGGTACATTGCAATGTCACAAAGCAATTGTGCATGTGACCTTGACCCTCCAAGCAAGGGGCAGATAACATAATACTTTTTACATTCAACTTTTGCATTTAGGTCAATTTTTCGCAAACTGTATGCACTAGACCTTTAAAACATGGTTTATAGTTGTATCTTGGGTAGTACATCGCAATATCTCAGAACGCATACGTGGATGTGACCTTCACCCTCCAAGCAAAGCAGATAAGACGAATCCTTCTATGTTGACATAGTTGTCTTGGGTAGTGCGTCTTTTTAGATTGATGGAATTTTGATTTCTTGTTTTTGTACGTATTTCTTTCCATGCATGTTCTTTTGTTTATTGGTAAAGATCTCTCCCACCACCCCGCCCCCCTCCTCCCACCGCCTCGAAACAAGACAGTTTTTGTTTGTTTTTTTACATATTTCGTGTTTATTTATTCTTGCACCTATAGCCCAACACAAACCCCGACTTATTTTTCCATTTACGCATTTGTGTTTTGTTTATTCTTATATTTATTCCTCTCCCTGCCCCTCCCGCTCACTCTCCCCAACCACCACCTACATTACCCCACTCCTCATCCCCCACCTCAAAACCCAACAGTTTTTTTTTTCTTCGTATTTCTTTGTTGTTTTGTTTATTTATTCTTAAATCTGTACCCACACCACCACCAACAACAACACCCCATCCCCAACTAAAACAAAGAAATACTACTTGTTTGTTTCTTTGTATTTATTTGTACACCACGGAAGTCGAGCATCTGCATTTTGTTGAGATCACCTGCGCCATAGGATCCAGGTGATCTATTGGGATCGCTCTTCGTCCATCGTCGTCCGTCATTAACTTTTGCTTCAAACGACTTCTTCTCACAAACCGCTTTGTCAGTTTTGACTAAACTTCACATGGATGATCATTAGGTGAAGTTTTTTTTTTTTAAACAAAATTAGTTCTGTGCGACATCCAATATGGCTGCCATTGAGCAGGGGTGGATACAAGTGATATATGCGTTACTCTTGGGCTTTCTTTGGGGGTTGCATTTAGGTCAGTTTCTCGCAAACTGTATGCACTGGACCTTTAAAACATTGCTTATAGTTGTATCTTGGGTAGTACATCGCAACTCTCAAAAAACATACGTGGCTGTGACCTTCACCTTCCAAGCAAAGAGCAGATAAGACAAAACATTCTATTTTGACCTAGTTGTCTTGGGTAGTGCGTTTTTTTAGATGTATGGATTTCATCTATGACCTTGACCTGCTAATTTGGGAGTGATGATTTTTTTATTTTTTTTTAAAGAATGTCATTTTGTTTTTAAAAGAATGCACATCAGCAAAATGTAAACTCGATTATTTTTAGTTATTAAAATGTTTACAAACTTTCATTTAACAACACTTACCTTTAATTTCTGTGTCTCGTCCCAAGACCCCCGTGTGGTTGCCGGGGTAGAATACAACCACTGCAAACACACCGTCACATGCAGAGGGCCCCCCACCCCAATTCATATTGATTTTGTCATAGTTTTTTATCATGCTCATTCAAGGTCTTTATCATGACACCGCATATGCAAGCATGGAAACGTGGCTCCATCGTAAATGGAGTGTGTACTATAGAATTTGCTGCAACTCTGCAGTTCTGTAAGTAACAAGGTTCTAGGCCCATTCTACATATTTTTTCTTGATGTAAATGGAGGAATGAGTCTGGCATATTCGTTCCTGTTAGGCGCCATATAACCTTTCATGTGTTGGTGCGCGCGCCTTTAAACCCGATTCAATACAATTCGTCCCGAGATGTGAATTCACTGATTACCTACTAGTCGGGTCATGTGCTGCGTTTATTCACTATATAATCCATAGTCAGGCATCCATTTACACGTTATGCTGCATTTATTTACTATACTAACCACTAGTCCTTTAGTGGTGCTGCATTTATTCTCTATATTATCCACTAGTTCAAAGTGGTGCTGCATTTATTCTCTGTATTATCCACTAGTCCAAAGTGGTGCTGCATTTATTCACTATATTATCCACTAGTCAGGCATTCCATTGACTACATTTACTATACAAATGTGCATGTGACCTTGAATTTGCAGCAACTCTGCAGTTCTGTAGGTAACAAGGTTCTAGGCCCATTCTACATATTTTTTCTTGATGAGTCTGGCATATTCATTCCTGTGAGATGCTATATAACCTTTCATGTGTTGGTGCACGCGCCTTTAAACCCAATTCAATTCGTCCCGAGATGTGAATTCACTGATTATCTACTAGTCGGGTCATTTGCTGCGTTTATTTACTATATAATCCAATAGTCCGGCATCCATTTACTATACAAATGTGCCAGTGACCTTGACCTTGTATGTTGTGGTATCCTACATATAGCATGGGCTTGGCCACGCCCCTTTCCAGGAGTGACCTGAGCCAGAAGTGAAAGGTCCCACAAATTAAAACATGCCTGATAAATGTTTCAAATACATTTTCAGATTTGTTAATTAATAAAATACCATTCATTAAAATGAGAGTATTTAATTTTACCAAGTGTATTTTTTAAACATGAAATTGTGAGCTTAACCCCCACTCAAAAACAGGTAAATCTTTACTGCGGTTTTGCATGTAAACAAATATGGCGGCCCCCATGGAAAGTTCTGTAGGGGAAACGTGCTGAATTTTAACTTTTAGCACACTGGACTTGGACTTTGGACTTATCTTGAAAATAAGACACAACTTTTTGAATTTGCGAATGTGCATGTGACCTTGACCCTTCAATCAAGGGGCAGATAACTTAATAATTTTTTGCATTCAACTTTTGCATTTAGGTCACTTTCTCTCAAAGTGTATGCACTAGACATTTCGGACTTTGCTTGTAGTTGTATCTTGGGTGGTACATTGCAATGTCACAAAGCAATTGTGCATGTGACCTTGACCCTCCAAGCAAGGGGCAGATAACATAATACTTTTTACATTCAACTTTTGCATTTAGGTCAATTTTTCGCAAACTGTATGCACTAGACCTTTAAAACATGGTTTATAGTTGTATCTTGGGTAGTACATCGCAATATCTCAAAACGCATACGTGGATGTGACCTTCACCCTCCAAGCAAAGCAGATAAGACGAATCCTTCTATGTTGACATAGTTGTCTTGGGTAGTGCGTCTTTTTAGATTGATGGAATTTTGATTTCTTGTTTTTGTACGTATTTCTTTCCATGCATGTTCTTTTGTTTATTGGTAAAGATCTCTCCCACCACCCCGCCCCCCTCCTCCCACCGCCTCGAAACAAGACAGTTTTTTGTTTGTTTTTTTACATATTTCGTGTTTATTTATTCTTGCACCTATAGCCCAACACAAACCCCGACTTATTTTTCCATTTACGCATTTGTGTTTTGTTTATTCTTATATTTATTCCTCTCCCTGCCCCTCCCGCTCACTCTCCCCAACCACCACCTACATTACCCCACTCCTCATCCCCCACCTCAAAACCCAACAGTTTTTTTTTCTTCGTATTTCTTTGTTGTTTTGTTTATTTATTCTTAAATCTGTACCCACACCACCACCAACAACAACACCCCATCCCCAACTAAAACAAAGAAATACTACTTTTTTGTTTCTTTGTATTTATTTGTACACCACGGAAGTCGAGCATCTGCATTTTGTTGAGATCACCTGCGCCATAGGATCCAGGTGATCTATTGGGATCGCTCTTCGTCCATCGTCGTCCGTCATTAACTTTTGCTTCAAACGACTTCTTCTCACAAACCGCTTTGTCAGTTTTGACTAAACTTCACATGGATGATCATTAGGTGAAGTTTTTTTTTTTTAAACAAAATTAGTTCTGTGCGACATCCAATATGGCTGCCATTGAGCAGGAGTGGATACAAGTGATATATGCGTTACTCTTGGGCTTTCTTTGGGGGTTGCATTTAGGTCAGTTTCTCGCAAACTGTATGCACTGGACCTTTAAAACATTGCTTATAGTTGTATCTTGGGTAGTACATCGCAACTCTCAAAAAACATACGTGGCTGTGACCTTCACCTTCCAAGCAAAGAGCAGATAAGACAAAACATTCTATTTTGACCTAGTTGTCTTGGGTAGTGCGTTTTTTTAGATGTATGGATTTCATCTATGACCTTGACCTGCTAATTTGGGAGTGATGATTTTTTTATTTTTTTTTAAAGAATGTCATTTTGTTTTTAAAAGAATGCACATCAGCAAAATGTAAACTCGATTATTTTTAGTTATTAAAATGTTTACAAACTTTCATTTAACAACACTTACCTTTAATTTCTGTGTCTCGTCCCAAGACCCCCGTGTGGTTGCCGGGGTAGAATACAACCACTGCAAACACACCGTCACATGCAGAGGGCCCCCCACCCCAATTCATATTGATTTTGTCATAATTTTTTATCATGCTCATTCAAGGTCTTTATCATGACACCGCATATGCAAGCATGGAAACGTGGCTCCATCGTAAATGGAGTGTGTACTATAGAATTTGCTGCAACTCTGCAGTTCTGTAAGTAACAAGGTTCTAGGCCCATTCTACATATTTTTTCTTGATGTAAATGGAGGAATGAGTCTGGCATATTCGTTCCTGTTAGGCGCCATATAACCTTTCATGTGTTGGTGCGCGCGCCTTTAAACCCGATTCAATACAATTCGTCCCGAGATGTGAATTCACTGATTACCTACTAGTCGGGTCATGTGCTGCGTTTATTCACTATATAATCCATAGTCAGGCATCCATTTACACGTTATGCTGCATTTATTTACTATACTAACCACTAGTCCTTTAGTGGTGCTGCATTTATTCTCTATATTATCCACTAGTTCAAAGTGGTGCTGCATTTATTCTCTGTATTATCCACTAGTCCAAAGTGGTGCTGCATTTATTCACTATATTATCCACTAGTCAGGCATTCCATTGACTACATTTACTATACAAATGTGCATGTGACCTTGAATTTGCAGCAACTCTGCAGTTCTGTAGGTAACAAGGTTCTAGGCCCATTCTACATATTTTTTCTTGATGAGTCTGGCATATTCATTCCTGTGAGATGCCATATAACCTTTCATGTGTTGGTGCACGCGCCTTTAAACCCAATTCAATTCGTCCCGAGATGTGAATTCACTGATTATCTACTAGTCGGGTCATTTGCTGCGTTTATTTACTATATAATCCAATAGTCCGGCATCCATTTACTATACAAATGTGCCAGTGACCTTGACCTTGTATGTTGTGGTATCCTACATATAGCATGGGCTTGGCCACGCCCCTTTCCAGGAGTGACCTGAGCCAGAAGTGAAAGGTCCCACAAATTAAAACATGCCTGATAAATGTTTCAAATACATTTTCAGATTTGTTAATTAATAAAATACCATTCATTAAAATGAGAGTATTTAATTTTACCAAGTGTATTTTTTAAACATGAAATTGTGAGCTTAACCCCCACTCAAAAACAGGTAAATCTTTACTGCGGTTTTGCATGTAAACAAATATGGCGGCCCCCATGGAAAGTTCTGTAGGGGAAACGTGCTGAATTTTAACTTTTAGCACACTGGACTTGGACTTTGGACTTATCTTGAAAATAAGACACAACTTTTTGAATTTGCGAATGTGCATGTGACCTTGACCCTTCAATCAAGGGGCAGATAACTTAATAATTTTTTGCATTCAACTTTTGCATTTAGGTCACTTTCTCTCAAAGTGTATGCACTAGACATTTCGGACTTTGCTTGTAGTTGTATCTTGGGTGGTACATTGCAATGTCACAAAGCAATTGTGCATGTGACCTTGACCCTCCAAGCAAGGGGCAGATAACATAATACTTAATACATTCAACTTTTGCATTTAGGTCAATTTTTCGCAAACTGTATGCACTAGACCTTTAAAACATGGTTTATAGTTGTATCTTGGGTAGTACATCGCAATATCTCAAAACGCATACGTCGATGTGACCTTCACCCTCCAAGCAAAGCAGATAAGACGAATCCTTCTATGTTGACATAGTTGTCTTGGGTAGTGCGTCTTTTTAGATTGATGGAATTTTGATTTCTTGTTTTTGTACGTATTTCTTTCCATGCATGTTCTTTTGTTTATTGGTAAAGATCTCTCCCACCACCCCGCCCCCCTCCTCCCACCGCCTCGAAACAAGACAGTTTTTTGTTTGTTTTTTTACATATTTCGTGTTTATTTATTCTTGCACCTATAGCCAAACACAAACCCCGACTTATTTTTCCATTTACGCATTTGTGTTTTGTTTATTCTTATATTTATTCCTCTCCCTGCCCCTCCCGCTCACTCTCCCCAACCACCACCTACATTACCCCACTCCTCATCCCCCACCTCAAAACCCAACAGTTTTTTTTCTTCGTATTTCTTTGTTGTTTTGTTTATTTATTCTTAAATCTGTACCCACACCACCACCAACAACAACACCCCATCCCCAACTAAAACAAAGAAATACTACTTTTTTGTTTCTTTGTATTTATTTGTACACCACGGAAGTCGAGCATCTGCATTTTGTTGAGATCACCTGCGCCATAGGATCCAGGTGATCTATTGGGATCGCTCTTCGTCCATCGTCGTCCGTCATTAACTTTTGCTTCAAACGACTTCTTCTCACAAACCGCTTTGTCAGTTTTGACTAAACTTCACATGGATGATCATTAGGTGAAGTTTTTTTTTTTAAACAAAATTAGTTCTGTGCGACATCCAATATGGCTGCCATTGAGCAGGGGTGGATACAAGTGATATATGCGTTACTCTTGGGCTTTCTTTGGGGGTTGCATTTAGGTCAGTTTCTCGCAAACTGTATGCACTGGACCTTTAAAACATTGCTTATAGTTGTATCTTGGGTAGTACATCGCAACTCTCAAAAAACATACGTGGCTGTGACCTTCACCTTCCAAGCAAAGAGCAGATAAGACAAAACATTCTATTTTGACCTAGTTGTCTTGGGTAGTGCGTTTTTTTAGATGTATGGATTTCATCTATGACCTTGACCTGCTAATTTGGGAGTGATGATTTTTTTATTTTTTTTTAAAGAATGTCATTTTGTTTTTAAAAGAATGCACATCAGCAAAATGTAAACTCGATTATTTTTAGTTATTAAAATGTTTACAAACTTTCATTTAACAACACTTACCTTTAATTTCTGTGTCTCGTCCCAAGACCCCCGTGTGGTTGCCGGGGTAGAATACAACCACTGCAAACACACCGTCACATGCAGAGGGCCCCCCACCCCAATTCATATTGATTTTGTCATAATTTTTTATCATGCTCATTCAAGGTCTTTATCATGACACCGCATATGCAAGCATGGAAACGTGGCTCCATCGTAAATGGAGTGTGTACTATAGAATTTGCTGCAACTCTGCAGTTCTGTAAGTAACAAGGTTCTAGGCCCATTCTACATATTTTTTCTTGATGTAAATGGAGGAATGAGTCTGGCATATTCGTTCCTGTTAGGCGCCATATAACCTTTCATGTGTTGGTGCGCGCGCCTTTAAACCCGATTCAATACAATTCGTCCCGAGATGTGAATTCACTGATTACCTACTAGTCGGGTCATGTGCTGCGTTTATTCACTATATAATCCATAGTCAGGCATCCATTTACACGTTATGCTGCATTTATTTACTATACTAACCACTAGTCCTTTAGTGGTGCTGCATTTATTCTCTATATTATCCACTAGTTCAAAGTGGTGCTGCATTTATTCTCTGTATTATCCACTAGTCCAAAGTGGTGCTGCATTTATTCACTATATTATCCACTAGTCAGGCATTCCATTGACTACATTTACTATACAAATGTGCATGTGACCTTGAATTTGCAGCAACTCTGCAGTTCTGTAGGTAACAAGGTTCTAGGCCCATTCTACATATTTTTTCTTGATGAGTCTGGCATATTCATTCCTGTGAGATGCCATATAACCTTTCATGTGTTGGTGCACGCGCCTTTAAACCCAATTCAATTCGTCCCGAGATGTGAATTCACTGATTATCTACTAGTCGGGTCATTTGCTGCGTTTATTTACTATATAATCCAATAGTCCGGCATCCATTTACTATACAAATGTGCCAGTGACCTTGACCTTGTATGTTGTGGTATCCTACATATAGCATGGGCTTGGCCACGCCCCTTTCCAGGAGTGACCTGAGCCAGAAGTGAAAGGTCCCACAAATTAAAACATGCCTGATAAATGTTTCAAATACATTTTCAGATTTGTTAATTAATAAAATACCATTCATTAAAATGAGAGTATTTAATTTTACCAAGTGTATTTTTTAAACATGAAATTGTGAGCTTAACCCCCACTCAAAAACAGGTAAATCTTTACTGCGGTTTTGCATGTAAACAAATATGGCGGCCCCCATGGAAAGTTCTGTAGGGGAAACGTGCTGAATTTTAACTTTTAGCACACTGGACTTGGACTTTGGACTTATCTTGAAAATAAGACACAACTTTTTGAATTTGCGAATGTGCATGTGACCTTGACCCTTCAATCAAGGGGCAGATAACTTAATAATTTTTTGCATTCAACTTTTGCATTTAGGTCACTTTCTCTCAAAGTGTATGCACTAGACATTTCGGACTTTGCTTGTAGTTGTATCTTGGGTGGTACATTGCAATGTCACAAAGCAATTGTGCATGTGACCTTGACCCTCCAAGCAAGGGGCAGATAACATAATACATTTTACATTCAACTTTTGCATTTAGGTCAATTTTTCGCAAACTGTATGCACTAGACCTTTAAAACATGGTTTATAGTTGTATCTTGGGTAGTACATCGCAATATCTCAAAACGCATACGTGGATGTGACCTTCACCCTCCAAGCAAAGCAGATAAGACGAATCCTTCTATGTTGACATAGTTGTCTTGGGTAGTGCGTCTTTTTAGATTGATGGAATTTTGATTTCTTGTTTTTGTACGTATTTCTTTCCATGCATGTTCTTTTGTTTATTGGTAAAGATCTCTCCCACCACCCCGCCCCCCTCCTCCCACAGCCTCGAAACAAGACAGTTTTTTGTTTGTTTTTTTACATATTTCGTGTTTATTTATTCTTGCACCTATAGCCCAACACAAACCCCGACTTATTTTTCCATTTACGCATTTGTGTTTTGTTTATTCTTATATTTATTCCTCTCCCTGCCCCTCCCGCTCACTCTCCCCAACCACCACCTACATTACCCCACTCCTCATCCCCCACCTCAAAACCCAACAGTTTTTTTTTCTTCGTATTTCTTTGTTGTTTTGTTTATTTATTCTTAAATCTGTACCCACACCACCACCAACAACAACACCCCATCCCCAACTAAAACAAAGAAATACTACTTTTTTGTTTCTTTGTATTTATTTGTACACCACGGAAGTCGAGCATCTGCATTTTGTTGAGATCACCTGCGCCATAGGATCCAGGTGATCTATTGGGATCGCTCTTCGTCCATCGTCGTCCGTCATTAACTTTTGCTTCAAACGACTTCTTCTCACAAACCGCTTTGTCAGTTTTGACTTAACTTCACATGGATGATCATTAGGTGAAGTTTTTTTTTTTTAAACAAAATTAGTTCTGTGCGACATCCAATATGGCTGCCATTGAGCAGGGGTGGATACAAGTGATATATGCGTTACTCTTGGGCTTTCTTTGGGGGTTGCATTTAGGTCAGTTTCTCGCAAACTGTATGCACTGGACCTTTAAAACATTGCTTATAGTTGTATCTTGGGTAGTACATCGCAACTCTCAAAAAACATACGTGGCTGTGACCTTCACCTTCCAAGCAAAGAGCAGATAAGACAAAACATTCTATTTTGACCTAGTTGTCTTGGGTAGTGCGTTTTTTTAGATGTATGGATTTCATCTATGACCTTGACCTGCTAATTTGGGAGTGATGATTTTTTTATTTTTTTTTAAAGAATGTCATTTTGTTTTTAAAAGAATGCACATCAGCAAAATGTAAACTCGATTATTTTTAGTTATTAAAATGTTTACAAACTTTCATTTAACAACACTTACCTTTAATTTCTGTGTCTCGTCCCAAGACCCCCGTGTGGTTGCCGGGGTAGAATACAACCACTGCAAACACACCGTCACATGCAGAGGGCCCCCCACCCCAATTCATATTGATTTTGTCATAATTTTTTATCATGCTCATTCAAGGTCTTTATCATGACACCGCATATGCAAGCATGGAAACGTGGCTCCATCGTAAATGGAGTGTGTACTATAGAATTTGCTGCAACTCTGCAGTTCTGTAAGTAACAAGGTTCTAGGCCCATTCTACATATTTTTTCTTGATGTAAATGGAGGAATGAGTCTGGCATATTCGTTCCTGTTAGGCGCCATATAACCTTTCATGTGTTGGTGCGCGCGCCTTTAAACCCGATTCAATACAATTCGTCCCGAGATGTGAATTCACTGATTACCTACTAGTCGGGTCATGTGCTGCGTTTATTCACTATATAATCCATAGTCAGGCATCCATTTACACGTTATGCTGCATTTATTTACTATACTAACCACTAGTCCTTTAGTGGTGCTGCATTTATTCTCTATATTATCCACTAGTTTAAAGTGGTGCTGCATTTATTCTCTGTATTATCCACTAGTCCAAAGTGGTGCTGCATTTATTCACTATATTATCCACTAGTCAGGCATTCCATTGACTACATTTACTATACAAATGTGCATGTGACCTTGAATTTGCAGCAACTCTGCAGTTCTGTAGGTAACAAGGTTCTAGGCCCATTCTACATATTTTTTCTTGATGAGTCTGGCATATTCATTCCTGTGAGATGCCATATAACCTTTCATGTGTTGGTGCACGCGCCTTTAAACCCAATTCAATTCGTCCCGAGATGTGAATTCACTGATTATCTACTAGTCGGGTCATTTGCTGCGTTTATTTACTATATAATCCAATAGTCCGGCATCCATTTACTATACAAATGTGCCAGTGACCTTGACCTTGTATGTTGTGGTATCCTACATATAGCATGGGCTTGGCCACGCCCCTTTCCAGGAGTGACCTGAGCCAGAAGTGAAAGGTCCCACAAATTAAAACATGCCTGATAAATGTTTCAAATACATTTTCAGATTTGTTAATTAATAAAATACCATTCATTAAAATGAGAGTATTTAATTTTACCAAGTGTATTTTTTAAACATGAAATTGTGAGCTTAACCCCCACTCAAAAACAGGTAAATCTTTACTGCGGTTTTGCATGTAAACAAATATGGCGGCCCCCATGGAAAGTTCTGTAGGGGAAACGTGCTGAATTTTAACTTTTAGCACACTGGACTTGGACTTTGGACTTATCTTGAAAATAAGACACAACTTTTTGAATTTGCGAATGTGCATGTGACCTTGACCCTTCAATCAAGGGGCAGATAACTTAATAATTTTTTGCATTCAACTTTTGCATTTAGGTCACTTTCTCTCAAAGTGTATGCACTAGACATTTCGGACTTTGCTTGTAGTTGTATCTTGGGTGGTACATTGCAATGTCACAAAGCAATTGTGCATGTGACCTTGACCCTCCAAGCAAGGGGCAGATAACATAATACTTTTTACATTCAACTTTTGCATTTAGGTCAATTTTTCGCAAACTGTATGCACTAGACCTTTAAAACATGGTTTATAGTTGTATCTTGGGTAGTACATCGCAATATCTCAAAACGCATATGTGGATGTGACCTTCACCCTCCAAGCAAAGCAGATAAGACGAATCCTTCTATGTTGACATAGTTGTCTTGGGTAGTGCGTCTTTTTAGATTGATGGAATTTTGATTTCTTGTTTTTGTACGTATTTCTTTCCATGCATGTTCTTTTGTTTATTGGTAAAGATCTCTCCCACCACCCCGCCCCCCTCCTCCCACCGCCTCGAAACAAGACAGTTTTTTGTTGTTTTTTTTTACATATTTCGTGTTTATTTATTCTTGCACCTATAGCCCAACACAAACCCCGACTTATTTTTCCATTTACGCATTTGTGTTTTGTTTATTCTTATATTTATTCCTCTCCCTGCCCCTCCCGCTCACTCTCCCCAACCACCACCTACATTACCCCACTCCTCATCCCCCACCTCAACACCCAACAGTTTTTTTTTCTTCGTATTTCTTTGTTGTTTTGTTTATTTATTCTTAAATCTGTACCCACACCACCACCAACAACAACACCCCATCCCCAACTAAAACAAAGAAATACTACTTTTTTGTTTCTTTGTATTTATTTGTACACCACGGAAGTCGAGCATCTGCATTTTGTTGAGATCACCTGCGCCATAGGATCCAGGTGATCTATTGGGATCGCTCTTCGTCCATCGTCGTCCGTCATTAACTTTTGCTTCAAACGACTTCTTCTCACAAACCGCTTTGTCAGTTTTGACTAAACTTCACATGGATGATCATTAGGTGAAGTTTTTTTTTTTTAAACAAAATTACTTCTGTGCGACATCCAATATGGCTGCCATTGAGCAGGGGTGGATACAAGTGATATATGCGTTACTCTTGGGCTTTCTTTGGGGGTTGCATTTAGGTCAGTTTCTCGCAAACTGTATGCACTGGACCTTTAAAACATTGCTTATAGTTGTATCTTGGGTAGTACATCGCAACTCTCAAAAAACATACGTGGCTGTGACCTTCACCTTCCAAGCAAAGAGCAGATAAGACAAAACATTCTATTTTGACCTAGTTGTCTTGGGTAGTGCGTTTTTTTAGATGTATGGATTTCATCTATGACCTTGACCTGCTAATTTGGGAGTGATGATTTTTTTATTTTTTTTTAAAGAATGTCATTTTGTTTTTAAAAGAATGCACATCAGCAAAATGTAAACTCGATTATTTTTAGTTATTAAAATGTTTACAAACTTTCATTTAACAACACTTACCTTTAATTTCTGTGTCTCGTCCCAAGACCCCCGTGTGGTTGCCGGGGTAGAATACAACCACTGCAAACACACCGTCACATGCAGAGGGCCCCCCACCCCAATTCATATTGATTTTGTCATAATTTTTTATCATGCTCATTCAAGGTCTTTATCATGACACCGCATATGCAAGCATGGAAACGTGGCTCCATCGTAAATGGAGTGTGTACTATAGAATTTGCTGCAACTCTGCAGTTCTGTAAGTAACAAGGTTCTAGGCCCATTCTACATATTTTTTCTTGATGTAAATGGAGGAATGAGTCTGGCATATTCGTTCCTGTTAGGCGCCATATAACCTTTCATGTGTTGGTGCGCGCGCCTTTAAACCCGATTCAATACAATTCGTCCCGAGATGTGAATTCACTGATTACCTACTAGTCGGGTCATGTGCTGCGTTTATTCACTATATAATCCATAGTCAGGCATCCATTTACACGTTATGCTGCATTTATTTACTATACTAACCACTAGTCCTTTAGTGGTGCTGCATTTATTCTCTATATTATCCACTAGTTCAAAGTGGTGCTGCATTTATTCTCTGTATTATCCACTAGTCCAAAGTGGTGCTGCATTTATTCACTATATTATCCACTAGTCAGGCATTCCATTGACTACATTTACTATACAAATGTGCATGTGACCTTGAATTTGCAGCAACTCTGCAGTTCTGTAGGTAACAAGGTTCTAGGCCCATTCTACATATTTTTTCTTGATGAGTCTGGCATATTCATTCCTGTGAGATGCCATATAACCATTCATGTGTTGGTGCACGCGCCTTTAAACCCAATTCAATTCGTCCCGAGATGTGAATTCACTGATTATCTACTAGTCGGGTCATTTGCTGCGTTTATTTACTATATAATCCAATAGTCCGGCATCCATTTACTATACAAATGTGCCAGTGACCTTGACCTTGTATGTTGTGGTATCCTACATATAGCATGGGCTTGGCCACGCCCCTTTCCAGGAGTGACCTGAGCCAGAAGTGAAAGGTCCCACAAATTAAAACATGCCTGATAAATGTTTCAAATACATTTTCAGATTTGTTAATTAATAAAATACCATTCATTAAAATGAGAGTATTTAATTTTACCAAGTGTATTTTTTAAACATGAAATTGTGAGCTTAACCCCCACTCAAAATGAGGTAAATCTTTACTGCGGTTTTGCATGTAAACAAATATGGCGGCCCCCATGGAAAGTTCTGTAGGGGAAACGTGCTGAATTTTAACTTTTAGCACACTGGACTTGGACTTTGGACTTATCTTGAAAATAAGACACAACTTTTTGAATTTGCGAATGTGCATGTGACCTTGACCCTTCAATCAAGGGGCAGATAACTTAATAATTTTTTGCATTCAACTTTTGCATTTAGGTCACTTTCTCTCAAAGTGTATGCACTAGACATTTCGGACTTTGCTTGTAGTTGTATCTTGGGTGGTACATTGCAATGTCACAAAGCAATTGTGCATGTGACCTTGACCCTCCAAGCAAGGGGCAGATAACATAATACTTTTTACATTCAACTTTTGCATTTAGGTCAATTTTTCGCAAACTGTATGCACTAGACCTTTAAAACATGGTTTATAGTTGTATCTTGGGTAGTACATCGCAATATCCCAAAACGCATATGTGGATGTGACCTTCACCCTCCAAGCAAAGCAGATAAGACGAATCCTTCTATGTTGACATAGTTGTCTTGGGTAGTGCGTCTTTTTAGATTGATGGAATTTTGATTTCTTGTTTTTGTACGTATTTCTTTCCATGCATGTTCTTTTGTTTATTGGTAAAGATCTCTCCCACCACCCCGCCCCCCTCCTCCCACCGCCTCGAAACAAGACAGTTTTTTGTTTGTTTTTTTACATATTTCGTGTTTATTTATTCTTGCACCTATAGCCCAACACAAACCCCGACTTATTTTTCCATTTACGCATTTGTGTTTTGTTTATTCTTATATTTATTCCTCTCCCTGCCCCTCCCGCTCACTCTCCCCAACCACCACCTACATTACCCCACTCCTCATCCCCCACCTCAAAACCCAACAGTTTTTTTTTCTTCGTATTTCTTTGTTGTTTTGTTTATTTATTCTTAAATCTGTACCCACACCACCACCAACAACAACACCCCATCCCCAACTAAAACAAAGAAATACTACTTTTTTGTTTCTTTGTATTTATTTGTACACCACGGAAGTCGAGCATCTGCATTTTGTTGAGATCACCTGCGCCATAGGATCCAGGTGATCTATTGGGATCGCTCTTCGTCCATCGTCGTCCGTCATTAACTTTTGCTTCAAACGACTTCTTCTCACAAACCGCTTTGTCAGTTTTGACTAAACTTCACATGGATGATCATTAGGTGAAGTTGTTTTTTTTTAAACAAAATTAGTTCTGTGCGACATCCAATATGGCTGCCATTGAGCAGGGGTGGATACAAGTGATATATGCGTTACTCTTGGGCTTTCTTTGGGGGTTGCATTTAGGTCAGTTTCTCGCAAACTGTATGCACTGGACCTTTAAAACATTGCTTATAGTTGTATCTTGGGTAGTACATCGCAACTCTCAAAAAACATACGTGGCTGTGACCTTCACCTTCCAAGCAAAGAGCAGATAAGACAAAACATTCTATTTTGACCTAGTTGTCTTGGGTAGTGCGTTTTTTTAGATGTATGGATTTCATCTATGACCTTGACCTGCTAATTTGGGAGTGATGATTTTTTTATTTTTTTTTAAAGAATGTCATTTTGTTTTTAAAAGAATGCACATCAGCAAAATGTAAACTCGATTATTTTTAGTTATTAAAATGTTTACAAACTTTCATTTAACAACACTTACCTTTAATTTCTGTGTCTCGTCCCAAGACCCCCGTGTGGTTGCCGGGGTAGAATACAACCACTGCAAACACACCGTCACATGCAGAGGGCCCCCCACCCCAATTCATATTGATTTTGTCATAATTTTTTATCATGCTCATTCAAGGTCTTTATCATGACACCGCATATACAAGCATGGAAACGTGGCTCCATCGTAAATGGAGTGTGTACTATAGAATTTGCTGCAACTCTGCAGTTCTGTAAGTAACAAGGTTCTAGGCCCATTCTACATATTTTTTCTTGATGTAAATGGAGGAATGAGTCTGGCATATTCGTTCCTGTTAGGCGCCATATAACCTTTCATGTGTTGGTGCGCGCGCCTTTAAACCCGATTCAATACAATTCGTCCCGAGATGTGAATTCACTGATTACCTACTAGTCGGGTCATGTGCTGCGTTTATTCACTATATAATCCATAGTCAGGCATCCATTTACACGTTATGCTGCATTTATTTACTATACTAACCACTAGTCCTTTAGTGGTGCTGCATTTATTCTCTATATTATCCACTAGTTCAAAGTGGTGCTGCATTTATTCTCTGTATTATCCACTAGTCCAAAGTGGTGCTGCATTTATTCACTATATTATCCACTAGTCAGGCATTCCATTGACTACATTTACTATACAAATGTGCATGTGACCTTGAATTTGCAGCAACTCTGCAGTTCTGTAGGTAACAAGGTTCTAGGCCCATTCTACATATTTTTTCTTGATGAGTCTGGCATATTCATTCCTGTGAGATGCCATATAACCTTTCATGTGTTGGTGCACGCGCCTTTAAACCCAATTCAATTCGTCCCGAGATGTGAATTCACTGATTATCTACTAGTCGGGTCATTTGCTGCGTTTATTTACTATATAATCCAATAGTCCGGCATCCATTTACTATACAAATGTGCCAGTGACCTTGACCTTGTATGTTGTGGTATCCTACATATAGCATGGGCTTGGCCACGCCCCTTTCCAGGAGTGACCTGAGCCAGAAGTGAAAGGTCCCACAAATTAAAACATGCCTGATAAATGTTTCAAATACATTTTCAGATTTGTTAATTAATAAAATACCATTCATTAAAATGAGAGTATTTAATTTTACCAAGTGTATTTTTTAAACATGAAATTGTGAGCTTAACCCCCACTCAAAAACAGGTAAATCTTTACTGCGGTTTTGCATGTAAACAAATATGGCGGCCCCCATGGAAAGTTCTGTAGGGGAAACGTGCTGAATTTTAACTTTTAGCACACTGGACTTGGACTTTGGACTTATCTTGAAAATAAGACACAACTTTTTGAATTTGCGAATGTGCATGTGACCTTGACCCTTCAATCAAGGGGCAGATAACTTAATAATTTTTTGCATTCAACTTTTGCATTTAGGTCACTTTCTCTCAAAGTGTATGCACTAGACATTTCGGACTTTGCTTGTAGTTGTATCTTGGGTGGTACATTGCAATGTCACAAAGCAATTGTGCATGTGACCTTGACCCTCCAAGCAAGGGGCAGATAACATAATACTTTTTACATTCAACTTTTGCATTTAGGTCAATTTTTCGCAAACTGTATGCACTAGACCTTTAAAACATGGTTTATAGTTGTATCTTGGGTAGTACATCGCAATATCTCAAAACGCATACGTGGATGTGACCTTCACCCTCCAAGCAAAGCAGATAAGATGAATCCTTCTATGTTGACATAGTTGTCTTGGGTAGTGCGTCTTTTTAGATTGATGGAATTTTGATTTCTTGTTTTTGTACGTATTTCTTTCCATGCATGTTCTTTTGTTTATTGGTAAAGATCTCTCCCACCACCCCGCCCCCCTCCTCCCACCGCCTCGAAACAAGACAGTTTTTTGTTTGTTTTTTTACATATTTCGTGTTTATTTATTCTTGCACCTATAGCCCAACACAAACCCCGACTTATTTTTCCATTTACGCATTTGTGTTTTGTTTATTCTTATATTTATTCCTCTCCCTGCCCCTCCCGCTAACTCTCCCCAACCACCACCTACATTACCCCACTCCTCATCCCCCACCTCAAAACCCAACATTTTTTTTTTCTTCGTATTTCTTTGTTGTTTTGTTTATTTATTCATAAATCTGTACCCACACCACCACCAACAACAACACCCCATCCCCAACTAAAACAAAGAAATACTACTTTTTTGTTTCTTTGTATTTATTTGTACACCACGGAAGTCGAGCATCTGCATTTTGTTGAGATCACCTGCGCCATAGGATCCAGGTGATCTATTGGGATCGCTCTTCGTCCATCGTCGTCCGTCATTAACTTTTGCTTCAAACGACTTCTTCTCACAAACCGCTTTGTCAGTTTTGACTAAACTTCACATGGATGATCATTAGGTGAAGTTTTTTTTTTTTAAACAAAATTAGTTCTGTGCGACATCCAATATGGCTGCCATTGAGCAGGGGTGGATACAAGTGATATATGCGTTACTCTTGGGCTTTCTTTGGGGGTTGCATTTAGGTCAGTTTCTCGCAAACTGTATGCACTGGACCTTTAAAACATTGCTTATAGTTGTATCTTGGGTAGTACATCGCAACTCTCAAAAAACATACGTGGCTGTGACCTTCACCTTCCAAGCAAAGAGCAGATAAGACAAAACATTCTATTTTGACCTAGTTGTCTTGGGTAGTGCGTTTTTTTAGATGTATGGATTTCATCTATGACCTTGACCTGCTAATTTGGTAGTGATGATTTTTTTATTTTTTTTTAAAGAATGTCATTTTGTTTTTAAAAGAATGCACATCAGCAAAAATGTAAACTCGATTATTTTTAGTTATTAAAATGTTTACAAACTTTCATTTAACAACACTTACCTTTAATTTCTGTGTCTCGTCCCAAGACCCCCGTGTGGTTGCCGGGGTAGAATACAACCACTGCAAACACACCGTCACATGCAGAGGGCCCCCCACCCCAATTCATATTGATTTTGTCATAATTTTTTATCATGCTCATTCAAGGTCTTTATCATGACACCGCATATGCAAGCATGGAAACGTGGCTCCATCGTAAATGGAGTGTGTACTATAGAATTTGCTGCAACTCTGCAGTTCTGTAAGTAACAAGGTTCTAGGCCCATTCTACATATTTTTTCTTGATGTAAATGGAGGAATGAGTCTGGCATATTCGTTCCTGTTAGGCGCCATATAACCTTTCATGTGTTGGTGCGCGCGCCTTTAAACCCGATTCAATACAATTCGTCCCAAGATGTGAATTCACTGATTACCTACTAGTCGGGTCATGTGCTGCGTTTATTCACTATATAATCCATAGTCAGGCATCCATTTACACGTTATGCTGCATTTATTTACTATACTAACCACTAGTCCTTTAGTGGTGCTGCATTTATTCTCTATATTATCCACTAGTTCAAAGTGGTGCTGCATTTATTCTCTGTATTATCCACTAGTCCAAAGTGGTGCTGCATTTATTCACTATATTATCCACTAGTCAGGCATTCCATTGACTACATTTACTATACAAATGTGCATGTGACCTTGAATTTGCAGCAACTCTGCAGTTCTGTAGGTAACAAGGTTCTAGGCCCATTCTACATATTTTTTCTTGATGAGTCTGGCATATTCATTCCTGTGAGATGCCATATAACCTTTCATGTGTTGGTGCACGCGCCTTTAAACCCAATTCAATTCGTCCCGAGATGTGAATTCACTGATTATCTACTAGTCGGGTCATTTGCTGCGTTTATTTACTATATAATCCAATAGTCCGGCATCCATTTACTATACAAATGTGCCAGTGACCTTGACCTTGTATGTTGTGGTATCCTACATATAGCATGGGCTTGGCCACGCCCCTTTCCAGGAGTGACCTGAGCCAGAAGTGAAAGGTCCCACAAATTAAAACATGCCTGATAAATGTTTCAAATACATTTTTAGATTTGTTAATTAATAAAATACCATTCATTAAAATGAGAGTATTTAATTTTACCAAGTGTATTTTTTAAACATGAAATTGTGAGCTTAACCCCCACTCAAAAACAGGTAAATCTTTACTGCGGTTTTGCATGTAAACAAATATGGCGGCCCCCATGGAAAGTTCTGTAGGGGAAACGTGCTGAATTTTAACTTTTAGCACACTGGACTTGGACTTTGGACTTATCTTGAAAATAAGACACAACTTTTTGAATTTGCGAATGTGCATGTGACCTTGACCCTTCAATCAAGGGGCAGATAACTTAATAATTTTTTGCATTCAACTTTTGCATTTAGGTCACTTTCTCTCAAAGTGTATGCACTAGACATTTCGGACTTTGCTTGTAGTTGTATCTTGGATGGTACATTGCAATGTCACAAAGCAATTGTGCATGTGACCTTGACCCTCCAAGCAAGGGGCAGATAACATAATACTTTTTACATTCAACTTTTGCATTTAGGTTAATTTTTCGCAAACTGTATGCACTAGACCTTTAAAACATGGTTTATAGTTGTATCTTGGGTAGTACATCGCAATATCTCAAAACGCATACGTGGATGTGACCTTCACCCTCCAAGCAAAGCAGATAAGACGAATCCTTCTATGTTGACATAGTTGTCTTGGGTAGTGCGTCTTTTTAGATTGATGGAATTTTGATTTCTTGTTTTTGTACGTATTTCTTTCCATGCATGTTCTTTTGTTTATTGGTAAAGATCTCTCCCACCACCCCGCCCCCCTCCTCCCACCGCCTCGAAACAAGACAGTTTTTTTTTGTTTTTTTTTACATATTTCGTGTTTATTTATTCTTGCACCTATAGCCCAACACAAACCCCGACTTATTTTTCCATTTACGCATTTGTGTTTTGTTTATTCTTATATTTATTCCTCTCCCTGCCCCTCCCGCTCACTCTCCCCAACCACCACCTACATTACCCCACTCCTCATCCCCCACCTCAAAACCCAACAGTTTTTTTTTTCTTCGTATTTCTTTGTTGTTTTGTTTATTTATTCTTAAATCTGTACCCACACCACCACCAACAACAACACCCCATCCCCAACTAAAACAAAGAAATACTACTTTTTTGTTTCTTTGTATTTATTTGTACACCACGGAAGTCGAGCATCTGCATTTTGTTGAGATCACCTGCGCCATAGGATCCAGGTGATCTATTGGGATCGCTCTTCGTCCATCGTCGTCCGTCATTAACTTTTGCTTCAAACGACTTCTTCTCACAAACCGCTTTGTCAGTTTTGACTAAACTTCACATGGATGATCATTAGGTGAAGTTGTTTTTTTTTAAACAAAATTAGTTCTGTGCGACATCCAATATGGCTGCCATTGAGCAGGGGTGGATACAAGTGATATATGCGTTACTCTTGGGCTTTCTTTGGGGGTTGCATTTAGGTCAGTTTCTCGCAAACTGTATGCACTGGACCTTTAAAACATTGCTTATAGTTGTATCTTGGGTAGTACATCGCAACTCTCAAAAAACATACGTGGCTGTGACCTTCACCTTCCAAGCAAAGAGCAGATAAGACAAAACATTCTATTTTGACCTAGTTGTCTTGGGTAGTGCGTTTTTTTAGATGTATGGATTTCATCTATGACCTTGACCTGCTAATTTGGGAGTGATGATTTTTTTATTTTTTTTTAAAGAATGTCATTTTGTTTTTAAAAGAATGCACATCAGCAAAATGTAAACTCGATTATTTTTAGTTATTAAAATGTTTACAAACTTTCATTTAACAACACTTACCTTTAATTTCTGTGTCTCGTCCCAAGACCCCCGTGTGGTTGCCGGGGTAGAATACAACCACTGCAAACACACCGTCACATGCAGAGGGCCCCCCACCCCAATTCATATTGATTTTGTCATAATTTTTTATCATGCTCATTCAAGGTCTTTATCATGACACCGCATATGCAAGCATGGAAACGTGGCTCCATCGTAAATGGAGTGTGTACTATAGAATTTGCTGCAACTCTGCAGTTCTGTAAGTAACAAGGTTCTAGGCCCATTCTACATATTTTTTCTTGATGTAAATGGAGGAATGAGTCTGGCATATTCGTTCCTGTTAGGCGCCATATAACCTTTCATGTGTTGGTGCGCGCGCCTTTAAACCCGATTCAATACAATTCGTCCCGAGATGTGAATTCACTGATTACCTACTAGTCGGGTCATGTGCTGCGTTTATTCACTATATAATCCATAGTCAGGCATCCATTTACACGTTATGCTGCATTTATTTACTATACTAACCACTAGTCCTTTAGTGGTGCTGCATTTATTCTCTATATTATCCACTAGTTCAAAGTGGTGCTGCATTTATTCTCTGTATTATCCACTAGTCCAAAGTGGTGCTGCATTTATTCACTATATTATCCACTAGTCAGGCATTCCATTGACTACATTTACTATACAAATGTGCATGTGACCTTGAATTTGCAGCAACTCTGCAGTTCTGTAGGTAACACGGTTCTAGGCCCATTCTACATATTTTTTCTTGATGAGTCTGGTATATTCATTCCTGTGAGATGCCATATAACCTTTCATGTGTTGGTGCACGCGCCTTTAAACCCAATTCAATTCGTCCCGAGATGTGAATTCACTGATTATCTACTAGTCGGGTCATTTGCTGCGTTTATTTACTATATAATCCAATAGTCCGGCATCCATTTACTATACAAATGTGCCAGTGACCTTGACCTTGTATGTTGTGGTATCCTACATATAGCATGGGCTTGGCCACGCCCCTTTCCAGGAGTGACCTGAGCCAGAAGTGAAAGGTCCCACAAATTAAAACATGCCTGATAAATGTTTCAAATACATTTTCAGATTTGTTAATTAATAAAATACCATTCATTAAAATGAGAGTATTTAATTTTTAAATTACCAAGTGTATTTTTTAAACATAAAATTGTGAGCTTAACCCCCACTCAAAAACAGGTAAATCTTTACTGCGGTTTTGCATGTAAACAAATATGGCGGCCCCCATGGAAAGTTCTGTAGGGGAAACGTGCTGAATTTTAACTTTTAGCACACTGGACTTGGACTTTGGACTTATCTTGAAAATAAGACACAACTGTTTGAATTTGCGAATGTGCATGTGACCTTGACCCTTCAATCAAGGGGCAGATAACTTAATAATTTTTTGCATTCAACTTTTGCATTTAGGTCACTTTCTCTCAAAGTGTATGCACTAGACATTTCGGACTTTGCTTGTAGTTGTATCTTGGGTGGTACATTGCAATGTCACAAAGCAATTGTGCATGTGACCTTGACCCTCCAAGCAAGGGGCAGATAACATAATACTTTTTACATTCAACTTTTGCATTTAGGTCAATTTTTCGCAAACTGTATGCACTAGACCTTTAAAACATGGTTTATAGTTGTATCTTGGGTAGTACATCGCAATATCTCAAAACGCATACGTGGATGTGACCTTCACCCTCCAAGCAAAGCAGATAAGACGAATCCTTCTATGTTGACATAGTTGTCTTGGGTAGTGCGTCTTTTTAGATTGATGGAATTTTGATTTCTTGTTTTTGTACGTATTTCTTTCCATGCATGTTCTTTTGTTTATTGGTAAAGATCTCTCCCACCACCCCGCCCCCCTCCTCCCACCGCCTCGAAACAAGACAGTTTTTTGTTTGTTTTTTTACATATTTCGTGTTTATTTATTCTTGCACCTATAGCCCAACACAAACCCCGACTTATTTTTCCATTTACGCATTTGTGTTTTGTTTATTCTTATATTTATTCCTCTCCCTGCCCCTCCCGCTCACTCTCCCCAACCACCACCTACATTACCCCACTCCTCATCCCCCACCTCAAAACCCAACAGTTTTTTTTTTCTTCGTATTTCTTTGTTGTTTTGTTTATTTATTCTTAAACCTGTACCCACACCACCACCAACAACAACACCCCATCCCCAACTAAAACAAAGAAATACTACTTTTTTGTTTCTTTGTATTTATTTGTACACCACGGAAGTCGAGCATCTGCATTTTGTTGAGATCACCTGCGCCATAGGATCCAGGTGATCTATTGGGATCGCTCTTCGTCCATCGTCGTCCGTCATTAACTTTTGCTTCAAACGACTTCTTCTCACAAACCGCTTTGTCAGTTTTGACTAAACTTCACATGGATGATCATTAGGTGAAGTTTTTTTTTTTGAAACAAAATTAGTTCTGTGCGACATCCAATATGGCTGCCATTGAGCAGGGGTGGAAACAAGTGATATATGCGTTACTCTTGGGCTTTCTTTTGGGGTTGCATTTAGGTCAGTTTCTCGCAAACTGTATGCACTGGACCATTAAAACATTGCTTATAGTTGTATCTTGGGTAGTACATCGCAACTCTCAAAAAACATACGTGGCTGTGACCTTCACCTTCCAAGCAAAGAGCAGATAAGACAAAACATTCTATTTTGACCTAGTTGTCTTGGGTAGTGCGTTTTTTTAGACGTATGGATTTCATCTATGACCTTGACCTGCTAATTTGGGAGTGATGATTTTTTTATTTTTTTTTAAAGAATGTCATTTTGTTTTTAAAAGAATGCACATCAGCAAAATGTAAACTCGATTATTTTTAGTTATTAAAATGTTTACAAACTTTCATTTAACAACACTTACCTTTAATTTCTGTGTCTCGTCCCAAGACCCCCGTGTGGTTGCCGGGGTAGAATACAACCACTGCAAACACACCGTCACATGCAGAGGGCCCCCCACCCCAATTCATATTGATTTTGTCATAATTTTTTATCATGCTCATTCAAGGTCTTTATCATGACACCGCATATGCAAGCATGGAAACGTGGCTCCATCGTAAATGGAGTGTGTACTATAGAATTTGCTGCAACTCTGCAGTTCTGTAAGTAACAAGGTTCTAGGCCCATTCTACATATTTTTTCTTGATGTAAATGGAGGAATGAGTCTGGCATATTCGTTCCTGTTAGGCGCCATATAACCTTTCATGTGTTGGTGCGCGCGCCTTTAAACCCGATTCAATACAATTCGTCCCGAGATGTGAATTCACTGATTACCTACTAGTCGGGTCATGTGCTGCGTTTATTCACTATATAATCCATAGTCAGGCATCCATTTACACGTTATGCTGCATTTATTTACTATACTAACCACTAGTCCTTTAGTGGTGCTGCATTTATTCTCTATATTATCCACTAGTTCAAAGTGGTGCTGCATTTATTCTCTGTATTATCCACTAGTCCAAAGTGGTGCTGCATTTATTCACTATATTATCCACTAGTCAGGCATTCCATTGACTACATTTACTATACAAATGTGCATGTGACCTTGAATTTGCAGCAACTCTGCAGTTCTGTAGGTAACAAGGTTCTAGGCCCATTCTACATATTTTTTCTTGATGAGTCTGGCATATTCATTCCTGTGAGATGCCATATAACCTTTCATGTGTTGGTGCACGCGCCTTTAAACCCAATTCAATTCGTCCCGAGATGTGAATTCACTGATTATCTACTAGTCGGGTCATTTGCTGCGTTTATTTACTATATAATCCAATAGTCCGGCATCCATTTACTATACAAATGTGCCAGTGACCTTGACCTTGTATGTTGTGGTATCCTACATATAGCATGGGCTTGGCCACGCCCCTTTCCAGGAGTGACCTGAGCCAGAAGTGAAAGGTCCCACAAATTAAAACATGCCTGATAAATGTTTCAAATACATTTTCAGATTTGTTAATTAATAAAATACCATTCATTAAAATGAGAGTATTTAATTTTACCAAGTGTATTTTTTAAACATGAAATTGTGAGCTTAACCCCCACTCAAAAACAGGTAAATCTTTACTGCGGTTTTGCATGTAAACAAATATGGCGGCCCCCATGGAAAGTTCTGTAGGGGAAACGTGCTGAATTTTAACTTTTAGCACACTGGACTTGGACTTTGGACTTATCTTGAAAATAAGACACAACTTTTTGAATTTGCGAATGTGCATGTGACCTTGACCCTTCAATCAAGGGGCAGATAACTTAATAATTTTTTGCATTCAACTTTTGCATTTAGGTCACTTTCTCTCAAAGTGTATGCACTAGACATTTCGGACTTTGCTTGTAGTTGTATCTTGGGTGGTACATTGCAATGTCACAAAGCAATTGTGCATGTGACCTTGACCCTCCAAGCAAGGGGCAGATAACATAATACTTTTTACATTCAACTTTTGCATTTAGGTCAATTTTTCGCAAACTGTATGCACTAGACCTTTAAAACATGGTTTATAGTTGTATCTTGGGTAGTACATCGCAATATCTCAAAACGCATACGTGGATGTGACCTTCACCCTCCAAGCAAAGCAGATAAGACGAATCCTTCTATGTTGACATAGTTGTCTTGGGTAGTGCGTCTTTTTAGATTGATGGAATTTTGATTTCTTGTTTTTGTACGTATTTCTTTCCATGCCTGTTCTTTTGTTTATTGGTAAAGATCTCTCCCACCACCCCGCCCCCCTCCTCCCACCGCCTCGAAACAAGACAGTTTTTTGTTTGTTTTTTTACATATTTCGTGTTTATTTATTCTTGCACCTATAGCCCAACACAAACCCCGACTTATTTTTCCATTTACGCATTTGTGTTTTGTTTATTCTTATATTTATTCCTCTCCCTGCCCCTCCCGCTCACTCTCCCCAACCACCACCTACATTACCCCACTCCTCATCCCCCACCTCAAAACCCAACAGTTTTTTTTTTCTTCGTATTTCTTTGTTGTTTTGTTTATTTATTCTTAAACCTGTACCCACACCACCACCAACAACAACACCCCATCCCCAACTAAAACAAAGAAATACTACTTTTTTGTTTCTTTGTATTTATTTGTACACCACGGAAGTCGAGCATCTGCATTTTGTTGAGATCACCTGCGCCATAGGATCCAGGTGATCTATTGGGATCGCTCTTCGTCCATCGTCGTCCGTCATTAACTTTTGCTTCAAACGACTTCTTCTCACAAACCGCTTTGTCAGTTTTGACTAAACTTCACATGGATGATCATTAGGTGAAGTTTTTTTTTTTTAAACAAAATTAGTTCTGTGCGACATCCAATATGGCTGCCATTGAGCAGGGGTGGAAACAAGTGATATATGCGTTACTCTTGGGCTTTCTTTGGGGGTTGCATTTAGGTCAGTTTCTCGCAAACTGTATGCACTGGACCTTTAAAACATTGCTTATAGTTGTATCTTGGGTAGTACATCGCAACTCTCAAAAAACATACGTGGCTGTGACCTTCACCTTCCAAGCAAAGAGCAGATAAGACAAAACATTCTATTTTGACCTAGTTGTCTTGGGTAGTGCGTTTTTTTAGATGTATGGATTTCATCTATGACCTTGACCTGCTAATTTGGGAGTGATGATTTTTTTATTTTTTTTTAAAGAATGTCATTTTGTTTTTAAAAGAATGCACATCAGCAAAATGTAAATTCGATTATTTTTAGTTATTAAAATGTTTACAAACTTTCATTTAACAACACTTACCTTTAATTTCTGTGTCTCGTCCCAAGACCCCCGTGTGGTTGCCGGGGTAGAATACAACCACTGCAAACACACCGTCACATGCAGAGGGCCCCCCACCCCAATTCATATTGATTTTGTCATAATTTTTTATCATGCTCATTCAAGGTCTTTATCATGACACCGCATATGCAAGCATGGAAACGTGGCTCCATCGTAAATGGAGTGTGTACTATAGAATTTGCTGCAACTCTGCAGTTCTGTAAGTAACAAGGTTCTAGGCCCATTCTACATATTTTTTCTTGATGTAAATGGAGGAATGAGTCTGGCATATTCGTTCCTGTTAGGCGCCATATAACCTTTCATGTGTTGGTGCGCGCGCCTTTAAACCCGATTCAATACAATTCGTCCCGAGATGTGAATTCACTGATTACCTACTAGTCGGGTCATGTGCTGCGTTTATTCACTATATAATCCATAGTCAGGCATCCATTTACACGTTATGCTGCATTTATTTACTATACTAACCACTAGTCCTTTAGTGGTGCTGCATTTATTCTCTATATTATCCACTAGTTCAAAGTGGTGCTGCATTTATTCTCTATATTATCCACTAGTCCAAAGTGGTGCTGCATTTATTCACTATATTATCCACTAGTCAGGCATTCCATTGACTACATTTACTATACAAATGTGCATGTGACCTTGAATTTGCAGCAACTCTGCAGTTCTGTAGGTAACAAGGTTCTAGGCCCATTCTACATATTTTTTCTTGATGAGTCTGGCATATTCATTCCTGTGAGATGCCATATAACCTTTCATGTGTTGGTGCACGCGCCTTTAAACCCAATTCAATTCGTCCCGAGATGTGAATTCACTGATTATCTACTAGTCGGGTCATTTGCTGCGTTTATTTACTATATAATCCAATAGTCCGGCATCCATTTACTATACACTTGTGCCAGTGACCTTGACCTTGTATGTTGTGGTATCCTACATATAGCATGGGCTTGGCCACGCCCCTTTCCAGGAGTGAAATGAGCCAGAAGTGAAAGGCCCCACAAATTAAAACATGCCTGATAAATGTTTCAAATACATTTTTAGATTTGTTAATTAATAAAATACCATTCATTAAAATGAGAGTATTTAATTTTACCAAGTGTATTTTTTAAACATGAAATTGTGAGCTTAACCCCCACTCAAAAACAGGTAAATCTTTACTGCGGTTTTGCATGTAAACAAATATGGCGGCCCCCATGGAAAGTTCTGTAGGGGAAACGTGCTGAATTTTAACTTTTAGCACACTGGACTTGGACTTTGGACTTATCTTGAAAATAAGACACAACTTTTTGAATTTGCGAATGTGCATGTGACCTTGACCCTTCAATCAAGGGGCAGATAACTTAATAATTTTTTGCATTCAACTTTTGCATTTAGGTCACTTTCTCTCAAAGTGTATGCACTAGACATTTCGGACTTTGCTTGTAGTTGTATCTTGGGTGGTACATTGCAATGTCACAAAGCAATTGTGCATGTGACCTTGACCCTCCAAGCAAGGGGCAGATAACATAATACTTTTTACATTCAACTTTTGCATTTAGGTCAATTTTTCGCAAACTGTATGCACTAGACCTTTAAAACATGGTTTATAGTTGTATCTTGGGTAGTACATCGCAATATCTCAAAACGCATACGTGGATGTGACCTTCACCCTCCAAGCAAAGCAGATAAGACGAATCCTTCTATGTTGACATAGTTGTCTTGGGTAGTGCGTCTTTTTAGATTGATGGAATTTTGATTTCTTGTTTTTGTACGTATTTCTTTCCATGCATGTTCTTTTGTTTATTGGTAAAGATCTCTCCCACCACCCCGCCCCCCTCCTCCCACCGCCTCGAAACAAGACAGTTTTTTGTTTGTTTTTTTACATATTTCGTGTTTATTTATTCTTGCACCTATAGCCCAACACAAACCCCGACTTATTTTTCCATTTACGCATTTGTGTTTTGTTTATTCTTATATTTATTCCTCTCCCTGCCCCTCCCGCTCACTCTCCCCAACCACCACCTACATTACCCCACTCCTCATCCCCCACCTCAAAACCCAACAGTTTTTTTTTTCTTCGTATTTCTTTGTTGTTTTGTTTATTTATTCTTAAACCTGTACCCACACCACCACCAACAACAACACCCCATCCCCAACTAAAACAAAGAAATACTACTTTTTTGTTTCTTTGTATTTATTTGTACACCACGGAAGTCGAGCATCTGCATTTTGTTGAGATCACCTGCGCCATAGGATCCAGGTGATCTATTGGGATCGCTCTTCGTCCATCGTCGTCCGTCATTAACTTTTGCTTCAAACGACTTCTTCTCACAAACCGCTTTGTCAGTTTTGACTAAACTTCACATGGATGATCATTAGGTGAAGTTGTTTTTTTTAAACAAAATTAGTTCTGTGCGACATCCAATATGGCTGCCATTGAGCAGGGGTGGATACAAGTGATATATGCGTTACTCTTGGGCTTTCTTTGGGGGTTGCATTTAGGTCAGTTTCTCGCAAACTGTATGCACTGGACCTTTAAAACATTGCTTATAGTTGTATCTTGGGTAGTACATCGCAACTCTCAAAAAACATACGTGGCTGTGACCTTCACCTTCCAAGCAAAGAGCAGATAAGACAAAACATTCTATTTTGACCTAGTTGTCTTGGGTAGTGCGTTTTTTTAGATGTATGGATTTCATCTATGACCTTGACCTGCTAATTTGGGAGTGATGATTTTTTTATTTTTTTTTAAAGAATGTCATTTTGTTTTTAAAAGAATGCACATCAGCAAAATGTAAACTCGATTATTTTTAGTTATTAAAATGTTTACAAACTTTCATTTAATAACACTTACCTTTAATTTCTGTGTCTCGTCCCAAGACCCCCGTGTGGTTGCCGGGGTAGAATACAACCACTGCAAACACACCGTCACATGCAGAGGGCCCCCCACCCCAATTCATATTGATTTTGTCATAATTTTTTATCATGCTCATTCAAGGTCTTTATCATGACACCGCATATGCAAGCATGGAAACGTGGCTCCATCGTAAATGGAGTGTGTACTATAGAATTTGCTGCAACTCTGCAGTTCTGTAAGTAACAAGGTTCTAGGCCCATTCTACATATTTTTTCTTGATGTAAATGGAGGAATGAGTCTGGCATATTCGTTCCTGTTAGGCGCCATATAACCTTTCATGTGTTGGTGCGCGCGCCTTTAAACCCGATTCAATACAATTCGTCCCGAGATGTGAATTCACTGATTACCTACTAGTCGGGTCATGTGCTGCGTTTATTCACTATATAATCCATAGTCAGGCATCCATTTACACGTTATGCTGCATTTATTTACTATACTAACCACTAGTCCTTTAGTGGTGCTGCATTTATTCTCTATATTATCCACTAGTTCAAAGTGGTGCTGCATTTATTCTCTGTATTATCCACTAGTCCAAAGTGGTGCTGCATTTATTCACTATATTATCCACTAGTCAGGCATTCCATTGACTACATTTACTATACAAATGTGCATGTGACCTTGAATTTGCAGCAACTCTGCAGTTCTGTAGGTAACAAGGTTCTAGGCCCATTCTACATATTTTTTCTTGATGAGTCTGGCATATTCATTCCTGTGAGATGCCATATAACCTTTCATGTGTTGGTGCACGCGCCTTTAAACCCAATTCAATTCGTCCCGAGATGTGAATTCACTGATTATCTACTAGTCGGGTCATTTGCTGCGTTTATTTACTATATAATCCAATAGTCCGGCATCCATTTACTATACAAATGT
This sequence comes from Cyrtodaria siliqua, assembly GCA_037043455.1. Lineage (NCBI taxonomy): Eukaryota > Metazoa > Mollusca > Bivalvia > Adapedonta > Hiatellidae > Cyrtodaria > Cyrtodaria siliqua. Next base: position 58,968 of record JAWPHD010002889.1, on the reverse strand, counting down.
GCCAGTGACCTTGACCTTGTATGTTGTGGTATCCTACATATAGCATGGGCTTGGCCACGCCCCTTTCCAGGAGTGACCTGAGCCAGAAGTGAAAGGTCCCACAAATTAAAACATGCCTGATAAATGTTTCAAATACATTTTCAGATTTGTTAATTAATAAAATACCATTCATTAAAATGGTAGTATTTAATTTTACCAAGTGTATTTTTTAAACATGAAATTGTGAGCTTAACCCCCACTCAAAAACAGGTAAATCTTTACTGCGGTTTTGCATGTAAACAAATATGGCGGCCCCCATGGAAAGTTCTGTAGGGGAAACGTGCTGAATTTTAACTTTTAGCACACTGGACTTGGACTTTGGACTTATCTTGAAAATAAGACACAACTTTTTGAATTTGCGAATGTGCATGTGACCTTGACCCTTCAATCAAGGGGCAGATAACTTAATAATTTTTGCATTCAACTTTTGCATTTAGGTCACTTTCTCTCAAAGTGTATGCACTAGACATTTCGGACTTTGCTTGTAGTTGTATCTTGGGTGGTACATTGCAATGTCACAAAGCAATTTAGCATGTGACCTTGACCCTCCAAGCAAGGGGCAGATAACATAATACTTTTTACATTCAACTTTTGCATTTAGGTCAATTTTTCGCAAACTGTATGCACTAGACCTTTAAAACATGGTTTATAGTTGTATCTTGGGTAGTACATCGCAATATCTCAAAACGCATACGTGGATGTGACCTTCACCCTCCAAGCAAAGCAGATAAGACGAATCCTTCTATGTTGACATAGTTGTCTTGGGTAGTGCGTCTTTTTAGATTGATGGAATTTTGATTTCTTGTTTTTGTACGTATTTCTTTCCATGCATGTTCTTTTGTTTATTGGTAAAGATCTCTCCCACCACCCCGCCCCCCTCCTCCCACCGCCTCGAAACAAGACAGTTTTTTGTTTGTTTTTTTACATATTTCGTGTTTATTTATTCTTGCACCTATAGCCCAACACAAACCCCGACTTATTTTTCCATTTACGCATTTGTGTTTTGTTTATTCTTATATTTATTCCTCTCCCTGCCCCTCCCGCTCACTCTCCCCAACCACCACCTACATTACCCCACTCCTCATCCCCCACCTCAAAACCCAACAGTTTTTTTTTCTTCGTATTTCTTTGTTGTTTTGTTTATTTATTCTTAAACCTGTACCCACACCACCACCAACAACAACACCCCATCCCCAACTAAAACAAAGAAATACTACTTTTTTGTTTCTTTGTATTTATTTGTACACCACGGAAGTCGAGCATCTGCATTTTGTTGAGATCACCTGCGCCATAGGATCCAGGTGATCTATTGGGATCGCTCTTCGTCCATCGTCGTCCGTCATTAACTTTTGCTTCAAACGACTTCTTCTCACAAACCGCTTTGTCAGTTTTGACTAAACTTCACATGGATGATCATTAGGTGAAGTTTTTTTTTTTTAAACAAAATTAGTTCTGTGCGACATCCAATATGGCTGCCATTGAGCAGGGGTGAAAACAAGTGATATATGCGTTACTCTTGGGCTTTCTTTGGGGGCTGCATTTAGGTCAGTTTCTCGCAAACTGTATGCCCTGGACCTTTAAAACATTGCTTATAGTTGTATCTTGGGTAGTACATCGCAACTCTCAAAAAACATACGTGGCTGTGACCTTCACCTTCCAAGCAAAGAGCAGATAAGACAAAACATTCTATTTTGACCTAGTTGTCTTGGGTAGTGCGTTTTTTTAGATGTATGGATTTCATCTATGACCTTGACCTGCTAATTTGGGAGTGATGATTTTTTTATTTTTTTTTAAAGAATGTCATTTTGTTTTTAAAAGAATGCACATCAGCAAAATGTAAACTCGATTATTTTTAGTTATTAAAATGTTTACAAACTTTCATTTAACAACACTTACCTTTAATTTCTGTGTCTCGTCCCAAGACCCCCGTGTGGTTGCCGGGGTAGAATACAACCACTGCAAACACACCGTCACATGCAGAGGGCCCCCCACCCCAATTCATATTGATTTTGTCATAATTTTTTATCATGCTCATTCAAGGTCTTTATCATGACACCGCATATGCAAGCATGGAAACGTGGCTCCATCGTAAATGGAGTGTGTATTATAGAATTTGCTGCAACTCTGCAGTTCTGTAAGTAACAAGGTTCTAGGCCCATTCTACATATTTTTTCTTGATGTAAATGGAGGAATGAGTCTGGCATATTCGTTCCTGTTAGGCGCCATATAACCTTTCATGTGTTGGTGCGCGCGCCTTTAAACCCGATTCAATACAATTCGTCCCGAGATGTGAATTCACTGATTACCTACTAGTCGGGTCATGTGCTGCGTTTATTCACTATATAATCCATAGTCAGGCATCCATTTACACGTTATGCTGCATTTATTTACTATACTAACCACTAGTCCTTTAGTGGTGCTGCATTTATTCTCTATATTATCCACTAGTTCAAAGTGGTGCTGCATTTATTCTCTGTATTATCCACTAGTCCAAAGTGGTGCTGCATTTATTCACTATATTATCCACTAGTCAGGCATTCCATTGACTACATTTACTATACAAATGTGCATGTGACCTTGAATTTGCAGCAACTCTGCAGTTCTGTAGGTAACAAGGTTCTAGGCCCATTCTACATATTTTTTCTTGATGAGTCTGGCATATTCATTCCTGTGAGATGCCATATAACCTTTCATGTGTTGGTGCACGCGCCTTTAAACCCAATTCAATTCGTCCCGAGATGTGAATTCACTGATTATCTACTAGTCGGGTCATTTGCTGCGTTTATTTACTATATAATCCAATAGTCCGGCATCCATTTACTATACAAATGTGCCAGTGACCTTGACCTTGTATGTTGTGGTATCCTACATATAGCATGGGCTTGGCCACGCCCCTTTCCAGGAGTGACCTGAGCCAGAAGTGAAAGGTCAAACAAATTAAAACATGCCTGATAAATGTTTCAAATACATTTTCAGATTTGTTAATTAATAAAATACCATTCATTAAAATGAGAGTATTTAATTTTACCAAGTGTATTTTTTAAACATGATATTGTGAGCTTAACCCCCACTCAAAAACAGGTAAATCTTTACTGCGGTTTTGCATGTAAACAAATATGGCGGCCCCCATGGAAAGTTCTGTAGGGGAAACGTGCTGAATTTTAACTTTTAGCACACTGGACTTGGACTTTGGACTTATCTTGAAAATAAGACACAACTTTTTGAATTTGCGAATGTGCATGTGACCTTGACCCTTCAATCAAGGGGCAGATAACTTAATAATTTTTTACATTTAACTTTTGCATTTAGGTCACTTTCTCTCAAAGTGTATGCACTAGACATTTCGGACTTTGCTTGTAGTTGTATCTTGGGTGGTACATTGCAATGTCACAAAGCAATTGTGCATGTGACCTTGACCCTCCAAGCAAGGGGCAGATAACATAATACTTTTTACATTCAACTTTTGCATTTAGGTCAATTTTTCGCAAACTGTATGCACTAGACCTTTAAAACATGGTTTATAGTTGTATCTTGGGTAGTACATCGCAATATCTCAAAACGCATACGTGGATGTGACCTTCACCCTCCAAGCAAAGCAGATAAGACGAATCCTTCTATGTTGACATAGTTGTCTTGGGTAGTGCGTCTTTTTAGATTGATGGAATTTTGATTTCTTGTTTTTGTACGTATTTCTTTCCATGCATGTTCTTTTGTTTATTGGTAAAGATCTCTCCCACCACCCCGCCCCCCTCCTCCCACCGCCTCGAAACAAGACAGTTTTTTTGTTTGTTTTTTTACATATTTCGTGTTTATTTATTCTTGCACCTATAGCCCAACACAAACCCCGACTTATTTTTCCATTTACGCATTTGTGTTTTGTTTATTCTTATATTTATTCCTCTCACTGCCCCTCCCGCTCACTATCCCCAACCACCACCTACATTACCCCACTCCTCATCCCCCACCTCAAAACCCAACAGTTTTTTTTTTCTTCGTATTTCTTTGTTGTTTTGTTTATTTATTCTTAAACCTGTACCCACACCACCACCAACAACAACACCCCATCCCCAACTAAAACAAATAAATACTACTTTTTTGTTTCTTTGTATTTATTTGTACACCACGGAAGTCGAGCATCTGCATTTTGTTGAGATCACCTGCGCCATAGGATCCAGGTGATCTATTGGGATCGCTCTTCGTCCATCGTCGTCCGTCATTAACTTTTGCTTCAAACGACTTCTTCTCACAAACCGCTTTGTCAGTTTTGACTAAACTTCACATGGATGATCATTAGGTGAAGTTTTTTTTTTTGAAACAAAATTAGTTCTGTGCGACATCCAATATGGCTGCCATTGAGCAGGGGTGGATACAAGTGATATATGCGTTACTCTTGGGCTTTCTTTGGGGGTTGCATTTAGGTCAGTTTCTCGCAAACTGTATGCACTGGACCTTTAAAACATTGCTTATAGTTGTATCTTGGGTAGTACATCGCAACTCTCAAAAAACATACGTGGCTGTGACCTTCACCTTCCAAGCAAAGAGCAGATAAGACAAAACATTCTATTTTGACCTAGTTGTCTTGGGTAGTGCGTTTTTTTAGATGTATGGATTTCATCTATGACCTTGACCTGCTAATTTGGGAGTGATGGTTTTTTTATTTTTTTTTAAAGAATGTCATTTTGTTTTTAAAAGAATGCACATCAGCAAAATGTAAACTCGATTATTTTTAGTTATTAAAATGTTTACAAACTTTCATTTAACAACACTTACCTTTAATTTCTGCGTCTCGTCCCAAGACCCCCGTGTGGTTGCCGGGGTAGAATACAACCACTGCAAACACACCGTCACATGCAGAGGGCCCCCCACCCCAATTCATATTGATTTTGTCATAATTTTTTATCATGCTCATTCAAGGTCTTTATCATGACACCGCATATGCAAGCATGGAAACGTGGCTCCATCGTAAATGGAGTGTGTACTATAGAATTTGCTGCAACTCTGCAGTTCTGTAAGTAACAAGGTTCTAGGCCCATTCTACATATTTTTTCTTGATGTAAATGGAGGAATGAGTCTGGCATATTCGTTCCTGTTAGGCGCCATATAACCTTTCATGTGTTGGTGCGCGCGCCTTTAAACCCGATTCAATACAATTCGTCCCGAGATGTGAATTCACTGATTACCTACTAGTCGGGTCATGTGCTGCGTTTATTCACTATATAATCCATAGTCAGACATCCATTTACACGTTATGCTTCATTTATTTACTATACTAACCACTAGTCCTTTAGTGGTGCTGCATTTATTCTCTATATTATCCACTAGTTCAAAGTGGTGCTGCATTTATTCTCTGTATTATCCACTAGTCCAAAGTGGTGCTGCATTTATTCACTATATTATCCACTAGTCAGGCATTCCATTGACTACATTTACTATACAAATGTGCATGTGACCTTGAATTTGCAGCAACTCTGCAGTTCTGTAGGTAACAAGGTTCTAGTCCCATTCTACATATTTTTTCTTGATGAGTCTGGCATATTCATTCCTGTGAGATGCCATATAACCTTTCATGTGTTGGTGCACGCGCCTTTAAACCCAATTCAATTCGTCCCGAGATGTGAATTCACTGATTATCTACTAGTCGGGTCATTTGCTGCGTTTATTTACTATATAATCCAATAGTCCGGCATCCATTTACTATACAAATGTGCCAGTGACCTTGACCTTGTATGTTGTGGTATCCTACATATAGCATGGGCTTGGCCACGCCCCTTTCCAGGAGTGACCTGAGCCAGAAGTGAAAGGTCCCACAAATTAAAACATGCCTGATAAATGTTTCAAATACATTTTCAGATTTGTTAATTAATAAAATACCATTCATTAAAATGAGAGTATTTAATTTTACCAAGTGTATTTTTTAAACATGAAATTGTGAGCTTAACCCCCACTCAAAAACAGGTAAATCTTTACTGAGGTTTTGCATGTAAACAAATATGGCGCCCCCCATGGAAAGTTCTGTAGGGGAAACGTGCTGAATTTTAACTTTTAGCACACTGGACTTGGACTTTGGACCTATCTTGAAAATAAGACACAACTTTTTGAATTTGCGAATGTGCATGTGACCTTGACCCTTCAATCAAGGGGCAGATAACTTAATAATTTTTTGCATTCAACTTTTGCATTTAGGTCACTTTCTCTCAAAGTGTATGCACTAGACATTTCGGACTTTGCTTGTAGTTGTATCTTGGGTGGTACATTGCAATGTCACAAAGCAATTGTGCATGTGACCTTGACCCTCCAAGCAAGGGGCAGATAACATAATACTTTTTACATTCAACTTTTGCATTTAGGTCAATTTTTCGCAAACTGTATGCACTAGACCTTTAAAACATGGTTTATAGTTGTATCTTGGGTAGTACATCGCAATATCTCAAAACGCATACGTGGATGTGACCTTCACCCTCCAAGCAAAGCAGATAAGACGAATCCTTCTATGTTGACATAGTTGTCTTGGGTAGTGCGTCTTTTTAGATTGATGGAATTTTGATTTCTTGTTTTTGTACGTATTTCTTTCCATGCATGTTCTTTTGTTTATTGGTAAAGATCTCTCCCACCACCCCGCCCCCCTCCTCCCACCGCCTCGAAACAGTTTTTTGTTTGTTTTTTTACATATTTCGTGTTTATTTATTCTTGCACCTATAGCCCAACACAAACCCCGACTTATTTTTCCATTTACGCATTTGTGTTTTGTTTATTCTTATATTTATTCCTCTCCCTGCCCCTCCCGCTCACTCTCCCCAACCACCACCTACATTACCCCACTCCTCATCCCCCACCTCAAAACCCAACAGTTTTTTTTTTCTTCGTATTTCTTTGTTGTTTTGTTTATTTATTCTTAAACCTGTACCCACACCACCACCAACAACAACACCCCATCCCCAACTAAAACAAAGAAATACTACTTTTTTGTTTCTTTGTATTTATTTGTACACCACGGAATTCGAGCATCTGCATTTTGTTGAGATCACCTGCGCCATAGGATCCAGGTGATCTATTGGGATCGCTCTTCGTCCATCGTCGTCCGTCATTAACTTTTGCTTCAAACGACTTCTTCTCACAAACCGCTTTGTCAGTTTTGACTAAACTTCACATGGATGATCATTAGGTGAAGTTTTTTTTTTTAAACAAAATTAGTTCTGTGCGACATCCAATATGGCTGCCATTGAGCAGGGGTGGAAACAAGTGATATATGCGTTACTCTTGGGCTTTCTTTGGGGGTTGCATTTAGGTCAGTTTCTCGCAAACTGTATGCACTGGACCTTTAAAAGATTGCTTATAGTTGTATCTTGGGTAGTACATCGCAACTCTCAAAAAACATACGTGGCTGTGACCTTCACCTTCCAAGCAAAGAGCAGATAAGACAAAACATTCTATTTTGACCTAGTTGTCTTGGGTAGTGCGTTTTTTTAGATGTATGGATTTCATCTATGACCTTGACCTGCTAATTTGGGAGTGATGATTTTTTTATTTTTTTTTAAAGAATGTCATTTTGTTTTTAAAAGAATGCACATCAGCAAAATGTAAACTCGATTATTTTTAGTTATTAAAATGTTTACAAACTTTCATTTAACAACACTTACCTTTAATTTCTGTGTCTCGTCCCAAGACCCCCGTGTGGTTGCCGGGGTAGAATACAACCACTGCAAACACACCGTCACATGCAGAGGGCCCCCCACCCCAATTCATATTGATTTTGTAATAATTTTTTATCATGCTCATTCAAGGTCTTTATCATGACACCGCATATGCAAGCATGCAAACGTGGCTCCATCGTAAATGGAGTGTGTACTATAGAATTTGCTGCAACTCTGCAGTTCTGTAAGTAACAAGGTTCTAGGCCCAGTCTACATATTTTTTCTTGATGTAAATGGAGGAATGAGTCTGGCATATTCGTTCCTGTTAGGCGCCATATAACCTTTCATGTGTTGGTGCGCGCGCCTTTAAACCCGATTCAATACAATTCGTCCCGAGATGTGAATTCACTGATTACCTACTAGTCGGGTCATGTGCTGCGTTTATTCACTATATAATCCAATAGTCAGGCATCCATTTACACGTTATGCTGCATTTATTTACTATACTAACCACTAGTCCTTTAGTGGTGCTGCATTTATTCTCTATATTATCCACTAGTTCAAAGTGGTGCTGCATTTATTCTCTGTATTATCCACTAGTCCAAAGTGGTGCTGCATTTATTCACTATATTATCCACTAGTCAGGCATTCCATTGACTACATTTACTATACAAATGTGCATGTGACCTTGACCTTGAATTTGCAGCAACTCTGCAGTTCTGTAGGTAACAAGGTTCTAGGCCCATTCTACATATTTTTTCTTGATGAGTCGGGCATATTCATTCCTGTGAGATGCCATATAACCTTTCATGTGTTGGTGCACGCGCCTTTAAACCCAATTCAATTCGTCCCGAGATGTGAATTCACTGATTATCTACTAGTCGGGTCATTTGCTGCGTTTATTTACTATATAATCCAATAGTCCGGCATCCATTTACTATACAAATGTGCCAGTGACCTTGACCTTGTATGTTGTGGTATCCTACATATAGCATGGGCTTGGCCACGCCCCTTTCCAGGAGTGACCTGAGCCAGAAGTAAAAGGTCCCACAAATTAAAACATGCCTGATAAATGTTTCAAATACATTTTCAGATTTGTTAATAAATAAAATACCATTCATTAAAATGAGAGTATTTAATTTTACCAAGTGTATTTTTTAAACATGAAATTGTGAGCTTAACCCCCACTCAAAAACAGGTAAATCTTTACTGCGGTTTTGCATGTAAACAAATATGGCGGCCCCCATGGAAAGTTCTGTAGGGGAAACGTGCTGAATTTTAACTTTTAGCACACTGGACTTGGACTTTGGACTTATCTTGAAAATAAAACACAACTTTTTGAATTTGCGAATGTGCATGTGACCTTGACCCTTCAATCAAGGGGCAGATAACTTAATAATTTTTTGCATTCAACTTTTGCATTTAGGTCACTTTCTCTCAAAGTGTATGCACTAGACATTTCGGACTTTGCTTGTAGTTGTATCTTGGGTGGTACATTGCAATGTCACAAAGCAATTGTGCATGTGACCTTGACCCTCCAAGCAAGGGTCAGATAACATAATACTTTTTACATTCAACTTTTGCATTTAGGTCAATTTTTCGCAAACTGTATGCACTAGACCTTTAAAACATGGTTTATAGTTGTATCTTGGGTAGTACATCGCAATATCTCAAAACGCATACGTGGATGTGACCTTCACCCTCCAAGCAAAGCAGATAAGACGAATCCTTCTATGTTGACATAGTTGTCTTGGGTAGTGCGTCTTTTTAGATTGATGGAATTTTGATTTCTTGTTTTTGTACGTATTTCTTTCCATGCATGTTCTTTTGTTTATTGGTAAAGATCTCTCCCACCACCCCGCCCCCCTCCTCCCACCGCCTCGAAACAAGACAGTTATTTGTTTGTTTTTTTACATATTTCGTGTTTATTTATTCTTGCACCTATAGCCCAACACAAACCCCGACTTATTTTTCCATTTACGCATTTGTGTTTTGTTTATTCTTATATGTATTCCTCTCCCTGCCCCTCCCGCTCACTCTCCCCAACCACCACCTACATTACCCCACTCCTCATCCCCCACCTCAAAACCCAACAGTTTTTTTTTTCTTCGTATTTCTTTGTTGTTTTGTTTATTTATTCTTAAACCTGTACCCACCACCACCAACAACAACACCCCATCCTCAACTAAAACAAAGAAATACTACTTTTTTGTTTCTTTGTATTTATTTGTACACCACGGAAGTCGAGCATCTGCATTTTGTTGAGATCACCTGCGCCATAGGATCCAGGTGATCTATTGGGATCGCTCTTCGTCCATCGTCGTCCGTCATTAACTTTTGCTTCAAACGACTTCTTCTCACAAACCGCTTTGTCAGTTTTGACTAAACTTCACATGGATGATCATTAGGTGAAGTGTTTTTTTTTAAACAAAATTAGTTCTGTGCGACATCCAATATGGCTGCCATTGAGCAGGGGTGGAAACAAGTGATATATGCGTTACTCTCGGGCTTTCTTTGGGGGTTGCATTTAGGTCAGTTTCTCGCAAACTGTATGCACTGGACCTTTAAAAGATTGCTTATAGTTGTATCTTGGGTAGTACATCGCAACTCTCAAAAAACATACGTGGCTGTGACCTTCACCTTCCAAGCAAAGAGCAGATAAGACAAAACATTCTATTTTGACCTAGTTGTCTTGGGTAGTGCGTTTTTTTAGATGTATGGATTTCATCTATGACCTTGACCTGCTAATTTGGGAGTGATGATTTTTTTATTTTTTTTTTAAAGAATGTCATTTTGTTTTTAAAAGAATGCACATCAGCAAAATGTAAACTCGATTATTTTTAGTTATTAAAATGTTTACAAACTTTCATTTAACAACACTTACCTTTAATTTCTGCGTCTCGTCCCAAGACCCCCGTGTGGTTGCCGGGGTAGAATACAACCACTGCAAACACACCGTCACATGCAGAGGGCCCCCCACCCCAATTCATATTGATTTTGTCATAATTTTTTATCATGCTCATTCAAGGTCTTTATCATGACACCGCATATGCAAGCATGCAAACGTGGCTCCATCGTAAATGGAGTGTGTACTATAGAATTTGCTGCAACTCTGCAGTTCTGTAAGTAACAAGGTTCTAGGCCCAGTCTACATATTTTTTCTTGATGTAAATGGAGGAATGAGTCTGGCATATTCGTTCCTGTTAGGCGCCATATAACCTTTCATGTGTTGGTGCGCGCGCCTTTAAACCCGATTCAATACAATTCGTCCCGAGATGTGAATTCACTGATTACCTACTAGTCGGGTCATGTGCTGCGTTTATTCACTATATAATCCAATAGTCAGGCATCCATTTACACGTTATGCTGCATTTATTTACTATACTAACCACTAGTCCTTTAGTGGTGCTGCATTTATTCTCTATATTATCCACTAGTTCAAAGTGGTGCTGCATTTATTCTCTGTATTATCCACTAGTCCAAAGTGGTGCTGCATTTATTCACTATATTATCCACTAGTCAGGCATTCCATTGACTACATTTACTATACAAATGTGCATGTGACCTTGACCTTGAATTTGCAGCAACTCTGCAGTTCTGTAGGTAACAAGGTTCTAGGCCCATTCTACATATTTTTTCTTGATGAGTCTGGCATATTCATTCCTGTGAGATGCCATATAACCTTTCATGTGTTGGTGCACGCGCCTTTAAACCCAATTCAATTCGTCCCGAGATGTGAATTCACTGATTATCTACTAGTCGGGTCATTTGCTGCGTTTATTTACTATATAATCCAATAGTCCGGCATCCATTTACTATACAAATGTGCCAGTGACCTTGACCTTGTATGTTGTGGTATCCTACATATAGCATGGGCTTGGCCACGCCCCTTTCCAGGAGTGACCTGAGCCAGAAGTGAAAGGTCCCACAAATTAAAACATGCCTGATAAATGTTTCAAATACATTTTCAGATTTGTTAATTAATAAAATACCATTCATTAAAATGAGAGTATTTAATTTTACCAAGTGTATTTTTTAAACATGAAATTGTGAGCTTAACCCCCACTCAAAAACAGGTAAATCTTTACTGCGGTTTTGCATGTAAACAAATATGGCGGCCCCCATGGAAAGTTCTGTAGGGGAAACGTGCTGAATTTTAACTTTTAGCACACTGGACTTGGACTTTGGACTTATCTTGAAAATAAGACACAACTTTTTGAATTTGCGAATGTGCATGTGACCTTGACCCTTCAATCAAGGGGCAGATAACTTAATAATTTTTTGCATTCAACTTTTGCATTTAGGTCACTTTCTCTCAAAGTGTATGCACTAGACATTTCGGACTTTGCTTGTAGTTGTATCTTGGGTGGTACATTGCAATGTCACAAAGCAATTGTGCATGTGACCTTGACCCTCCAAGCAAGGGGCAGATAACATAATACTTTTTACATTCAACTTTTGCATTTAGGTCAATTTTTCGCAAACTGTATGCACTAGACCTTTAAAACATGGTTTATAGTTGTATCTTGGGTAGTACATCGCAATATCTCAAAACGCATACGTGGATGTGACCTTCACCCTCCAAGCAAAGCAGATAAGACGAATCCTTCTATGTTGACATAGTTGTCTTGGGTAGTGCGTCTTTTTAGATTGATGGAATTTTGATTTCTTGTTTTGTACGTATTTCTTTCCATGCATGTTCTTTTGTTTATTGGTAAAGATCTCTCCCACCACCCCGCCCCCCTCCTCCCACCGCCTCGAAACAAGACAGTTTTTTGTTTGTTTTTTTACATATTTCGTGTTTATTTATTCTTGCACCTATAGCCCAACACAAACCCCGACTTATTTTTCCATTTACGCATTTGTGTTTTGTTTATTCTTATATTTATTCCTCTCCCTGCCCCTCCCGCTCACTCTCCCCAACCACCACCTACATTACCCCACTCCTCATCCCCCACCTCAAAACCCAACAGTTTTTTTTTTCTTCATATTTCTTTGTTGTTTTGTTTATTTATTCTTAAACCTGTACCCACACCACCACCAACAACAACACCCCATCCCCAACTAAAACAAAGAAATACTACTTTTTTGTTTCTTTGTATTTATTTGTACACCACGGAAGTCGAGCATCTGCATTTTGTTGAGATCACCTGCGCCATAGGATCCAGGTGATCTATTGGGATCGCTCTTCGTCCATCGTCGTCCGTCATTAACTTTTGCTTCAAACGACTTCTTCTCACAAACCGCTTTGTCAGTTTTGACTAAACTTCACATGGATGATCATTAGGTGAAGTTTTTTTTTTTAAACAAAATTAGTTCTGTGCGACATCCAATATGGCTGCCATTGAGCAGGGGTGGAAACAAGTGATATATGCGTTACTCTTGGGCTTTCTTTGGGGGTTGCATTTAGGTCAGTTTCTCGCAAACTGTATGCACTGGACCTTTAAAACATTGCTTATAGTTGTATCTTGGGTAGTACATCGCAACTCTCAAAAAACATACGTGGCTGTGACCTTCACCTTCCAAGCAAAGAGCAGATAAGACAAAACATTCTATTTTGACCTAGTTGTCTTGGGTAGTGCGTTTTTTTAGATGTATGGATTTCATCTATGACCTTGACCTGCTAATTTGGGAGTGATGATTTTATTATTTTTTTTTAAAGAATGTCATTTTGTTTTTAAAAAAATGCACATCAGCAAAATGTAAACTCGATTATTTTTAGTTATTAAAATGTTTACAAACTTTCATTTAACAACACTTACCTTTAATTTCTGTGTCTCGTCCCAAGACCCCCGTGTGGTTGCCGGGGTAGAATACAACCACTGCAAACACACCGTCACATGCAGAGGGCCCCCCACCCCAATTCATATTGATTTTGTCATAATTTTTTATCATGCTCATTCAAGGTCTTTATCATGACACCGCATATGCAAGCATGGAAACGTGGCTCCATCGTAAATGGAGTGTGTACTATAGAATTTGCTGCAACTCTGCAGTTCTGTAAGTAACAAGGTTCTAGGCCCATTCTACATATTTTTTCTTGATGTAAATGGAGGAATGAGTCTGGCATATTCGTTCCTGTTAGGCGCCATATAACCTTTCATGTGTTGGTGCGCGCGCCTTTAAACCCGATTCAACACAATTCGTCCCGAGATGTGAATTCACTGATTACCTACTAGTCGGGTCATGTGCTGCGTTTATTCACTATATAATCCAATAGTCAGGCATCCATTTACACGTTATGCTGCATTTATTTACTATACTAACCACTAGTCCTTTAGTGGTGCTGCATTTATTCTCTATATTATCCACTAGTTCAAAGTGGTGCTGCATTTATTCTCTGTATTAACCACTAGTCCAAAGTGGTGCTGCATTTATTCACTATATTATCCACTAGTCAGGCATTCCATTGACTACATTTACTATACAAATGTGCATGTGACCTTGACCTTGAATTTGCAGCAACTCTGCAGTTCTGTAGGTAACAAGGTTCTAGGCCCATTCTACATATTTTTTCTTGATGAGTCTGGCATATTCATTCCTGTGAGATGCCATATAACCTTTCATGTGTTGGTGCACGCGCCTTTAAACCCAATTCAATTCGTCCCGAGATGTGAATTCACTGATTATCTACTAGTCGGGTCATTTGCTGCGTTTATTTACTATATAATCTAATAGTCCGGCATCCATTTACTATACAAATGTGCCAGTGACCTTGACCTTGTATGTTGTGGTATCCTACATATAGCATGGGCTTGGCCACGCCCCTTTCCAGGAGTGACCTGAGCCAGAAGTGAAAGGTCCCACAAATTAAAACATGCCTGATAAATGTTTCAAATACATTTTCAGATTTGTTAATTAATAAAATACCATTCATTAAAATGAGAGTATTTAATTTTACCAAGTGTATTTTTTAAACATGAAATTGTGAGCTTAACCCCCACTCAAAAACAGGTAAATCTTTACTGCGGTTTTGCATGTAAACAAATATGGCGGCCCCCATGGAAAGTTCTGTAGGGGAAACGTGCTGAATTTTAACTTTTAGCACACTGGACTTGGACTTTGGACTTATCTTGAAAATAAGACACAACTTTTTGAATTTGCGAATGTGCATGTGACCTTGACCCTTCAATCAAGGGGCAGATAACTTAATAATTTTTTGCATTCAACTTTTGCATTTAGGTCACTTTCTCTCAAAGTGTATGCACTAGACATTTCGGACTTTGCTTGTAGTTGTATCTTGGGTGGTACATTGCAATGTCACAAAGCAATTGTGCATGTGACCTTGACCCTCCAAGCAAGGGGCAGATAACATAATACTTTTTACATTCAACTTTTGCATTTAGGTCAATTTTTCGCAAACTGTATGCACTAGACCTTTAAAACATGGTTTATAGTTGTATCTTGGGTAGTACATCGCAATATCTCAAAACGCATACGTGGATGTGACCTTCACCCTCCAAGCAAAGCAGATAAGACGAATCCTTCTATGTTGACATAGTTGTCTTGGGTAGTGCGTCTTTTTAGATTGATGGAATTTTGATTTCTTGTTTTTGTACGTATTTCTTTCCATGCATGTTCTTTTGTTTATTGGTAAAGATCTCTCCCACCACCCCGCCCCCCTCCTCCCACCGCCTCGAAACAAGACAGTTTTTTGTTTGTTTTTTTACATATTTCGTGTTTATTTATTCTTGCACCTATAGCCCAACACAAACCCCGACTTATTTTTCCATTTACGCATTTGTGTTTTGTTTATTCTTATATTTATTCCTCTCCCTGCCCCTCCCGCTCACTCTCCCCAACCACCACCTACATTACCCCACTCCTCATCCCCCACCTCAAAACCCAACATTTTTTTTTTTCTTCGTATTTCTTTGTTGTTTTGTTTATTTATTCTTAAATCTGTACCCACACCACCACCAACAACAACACCCCATCCCCAACTAAAACAAAGAAATACTACTTTTTTGTTTCTTTGTATTTATTTGTACACCACGGAAGTCGAGCATCTGCATTTTGTTGAGATCACCTGCGCCATAGGATCCAGGTGATCTATTGGGATCGCTCTTCGTCCATCGTCGTCCGTCATTAACTTTTGCTTCAAACGACTTCTTCTCACAAACCGCTTTGTCAGTTTTGACTAAACTTCACATGGATGATCATTAGGTGAAGTTTTTTTTTTTTAAACAAAATTAGTTCTGTGCGACATCCAATATGGCTGCCATTGAGCAGGGGTGGATACAAGTGATATATGCGTTACTCTTGGGCTTTCTTTGGGGGTTGCATTTAGGTCAGTTTCTCGCAAACTGTATGCACTGGACCTTTAAAACATTGCTTATAGTTGTATCTTGGGTAGTACATCGCAACTCTCAAAAAACATACGTGGCTGTGACCTTCACCTTCCAAGCAAAGAGCAGATAAGACAAAACATTCTATTTTGACCTAGTTGTCTTGGGTAGTGCGTTTTTTTAGATGTATGGATTTCATCTATGACCTTGACCTGCTAATTTGGGAGTGATAATTTTTTTATTTTTTTTTAAAGAATGTCATTTTGTTTTTAAAAGAATGCACATCAGCAAAATGTAAACTCGATTATTTTTAGTTATTAAAATGTTTACAAACTTTCATTTAACAACACTTACCTTTAATTTCTGTGTCTCGTCCCAAGACCCCCGTGTGGTTGCCGGGGTAGAATACAACCACTGCAAACACACCGTCACATGCAGAGGGCCCCCCACCCCAATTCATATTGATTTTGTCATAATTTTTTATCATGCTCATTCAAGGTCTTTATCATGACACCGCATATGCAAGCATGGAAACGTGGCTCCATCGTAAATGGAGTGTGTACTATAGAATTTGCTGCAACTCTGCAGTTCTGTAAGTAACAAGGTTCTAGGCCCATTCTACATATTTTTTCTTGATGTAAATGGAGGAATGAGTCTGGCATATTCGTTCCTGTTAGGCGCCATATAACCTTTCATGTGTTGGTGCGCGCGCCTTTAAACCCGATTCAATACAATTCGTCCCGAGATGTGAATTCACTTATTACCTACTAGTCGGGTCATGTGCTGCGTTTATTCACTATATAATCCATAGTCAGGCATCCATTTACACGTTATGCTGCATTTATTTACTATACTAACCACTAGTCCTTTAGTGGTGCTGCATTTATTCTCTATATTATCCACTAGTTCAAAGTGGTGCTGCATTTATTCTCTGTATTATCCACTAGTCCAAAGTGGTGCTGCATTTATTCACTATATTATCCACTAGTCAGGCATTCCATTGACTACATTTACTATACAAATGTGCATGTGACCTTGAATTTGCAGCAACTCTGCAGTTCTGTAGGTAACAAGGTTCTAGGCCCATTCTACATATTTTTTCTTGATGAGTCTGGCATATTCATTCCTGTGAGATGCCATATAACCTTTCATGTGTTGGTGCACGCGCCTTTAAACCCAATTCAATTCGTCCCGAGATGTGAATTCACTGATTATCTACTAGTCGGGTCATTTGCTGCGTTTATTTACTATATAATCCAATAGTCCGGCATCCATTTACTATACAAATGTGCCAGTGACCTTGACCTTGTATGTTGTGGTATCCTACATATAGCATGGGCTTGGCCACGCCCCTTTCCAGGAGTGACCTGAGCCAGAAGTGAAAGGTCCCACAAATTAAAACATGCCTGATAAATGTTTCAAATACATTTTCAGATTTGTTAATTAATAAAATACCATTCATTAAAATGAGAGTATTTAATTTTACCAAGTGTATTTTTTAAACATGAAATTGTGAGCTTAACCCCCACTCAAAAACAGGTAAATCTTTACTGCGGTTTTGCATGTAAACAAATATGGCGGCCCCCATGGAAAGTTCTGTAGGGGAAACGTGCTGAATTTTAACTTTTAGCACACTGGACTTGGACTTTGGACTTATCTTGAAAATAAGACACAACTTTTTGAATTTGCGAATGTGCATGTGACCTTGACCCTTCAATCAAGGGGCAGATAACTTAATAATTTTTTGCATTCAACTTTTGCATTTAGGTCACTTTCTCTCAAAGTGTATGCACTAGACATTTCGGACTTTGCTTGTAGTTGTATCTTGGGTGGTACATTGCAATGTCACAAAGCAATTGTGCATGTGACCTTGACCCTCCAAGCAAGGGGCAGATAACATAATACTTTTTACATTCAACTTTTGCATTTAGGTCAATTTTTCGCAAACTGTATGCACTAGACCTTTAAAACATGGTTTATAGTTGTATCTTGGGTAGTACATCGCAATATCTCAAAACGCATACGTGGATGTGACCTTCACCCTCCAAGCAAAGCAGATAAGACGAATCCTTCTATGTTGACATAGTTGTCTTGGTTAGTGCGTCTTTTTAGATTGATGGAATTTTGATTTCTTGTTTTTGTACGTATTTCTTTCCATGCATGTTCTTTTGTTTATTGGTAAAGATCTCTCCCACCACCCCGCCCCCCTCCTCCCACCGCCTCGAAACAAGACAGTTTTTTTTTTTTTTTTTTACATATTTCGTGTTTATTTATTCTTGCACCTATAGCCCAACACAAACCCCGACTTATTTTTCCATTTACGCATTTGTGTTTTGTTTATTCTTATATTTATTCCTCTCCCTGCCCCTCCCGCTCACTCTCCCCAACCACCACCTACATTACCCCACTCCTCATCCCCCACCTCAAAACCCAACAGTTTTTTTTTTCTTCGTATTTCTTTGTTGTTTTGTTTATTTATTCTTAAACCTGTACCCACACCACCACCAACAACAACACCCCATCCCCAACTAAAACAAAGAAATACTACTTTTTTGTTTCTTTGTATTTATTTGTACACCACGTAAGTCGAGCATCTGCATTTTGTTGAGATCACCTGCGCCATAGGATCCAGGTGATCTATTGGGATCGCTCTTCGTCCATCGTCGTCCGTCATTAACTTTTGCTTCAAACGACTTCTTCTCACAAATCGCTTTGTCAGTTTTGACTAAACTTCACATGGATGATCATTAGGTGAAGTTTTTTTTTTTTAAACAAAATTAGTTCTGTGCGACATCCAATATGGCTGCCATTGAGCAGGGGTGGATACAAGTGATATATGCGTTACTCTTGGGCTTTCTTTGGGGGTTGCATTTAGGTCAGTTTCTCGCAAACTGTATGCACTGGACCTTTAAAACATTGCTTATAGTTGTATCTTGGGTAGTACATCGCAACTCTCAAAAAACATACGTGGCTGTGACCTTCACCTTCCAAGCAAAGAGCAGATAAGACAAAACATTCTATTTTGACCTAGTTGTCTTGGGTAGTGCGTTTTTTTAGATGTATGGATTTCATCTATGACCTTGACCTGCTAATTTGGGAGTGATGATTTTTTTATTTTTTTTTAAAGAATGTCATTTTGTTTTTAAAAGAATGCACATCAGCAAAATGTAAACTCGATTATTTTTAGTTATTAAAATGTTTACAAACTTTCATTTAACAACACTTACCTTTAATTTCTGTGTCTCGTCCCAAGACCCCCGTGTGGTTGCCGGGGTAGAATACAACCACTGCAAACACACCGTCACATGCAGAGGGCCCCCCACCCCAATTCATATTGATTTTGTCATAATTTTTTATCATGCTCATTCAAGGTCTTTATCATGACACCGCATATGCAAGCATGGAAACGTGGCTCCATCGTAAATGGAGTGTGTACTATAGAATTTGCTGCAACTCTGCAGTTCTGTAAGTAACAAGGTTCTAGGCCCATTCTACATATTTTTTCTTGATGTAAATGGAGGAATGAGTCTGGCATATTCGTTCCTGTTAGGCGCCATATAACCTTTCATGTGTTGGTGCGCGCGCCTTTAAACCCGATTCAATACAATTCGTCCCGAGATGTGAATTCACTGATTACCTACTAGTCGGGTCATGTGCTGCGTTTATTCACTATATAATCCATAGTCAGGCATCCATTTACACGTTATGCTGCATTTATTTACTATACTAACCACTAGTCCTTTAGTGGTGCTGCATTTATTCTCTATATTATCCACTAGTTCAAAGTGGTGCTGCATTTATTCTCTGTATTATCCACTAGTCCAAAGTGGTGCTGCATTTATTCACTATATTATCCACTAGTCAGGCATTCCATTGACTACATTTACTATACAAATGTGCATGTGACCTTGAATTTGCAGCAACTCTGCAGTTCTGTAGGTAACAAGGTTCTAGGCCCATTCTACATATTTTTTCTTGATGAGTCTGGCATATTCATTCCTGTGAGATGCCATATAACCTTTCATGTGTTGGTGCACGCGCCTTTAAACCCAATTCAATTCGTCCCGAGATGTGAATTCACTGATTATCTACTAGTCGGGTCATTTGCTGCGTTTATTTACTATATAATCCAATAGTCCGGCATCCATTTACTATACAAATGTGCCAGTGACCTTGACCTTGTATGTTGTGGTATCCTACATATAGCATGGGCTTGGCCACGCCCCTTTCCAGGAGTGACCTGAGCCAGAAGTGAAAGGTCCCACAAATTAAAACATGCCTGATAAATGTTTCAAATACATTTTCAGATTTGTTAATTAATAAAATACCATTCATTAAAATGAGAGTATTTAATTTTACCAAGTGTATTTTTTAAAAATGAAATTGTGAGCTTAACCCCCACTCAAAAACAGGTAAATCTTTACTGCGGTTTTGCATGTAAACAAATATGGCGGCCCCCATGGAAAGTTCTGTAGGGGAAACGTGCTGAATTTTAACTTTTAGCACACTGGACTTGGACTTTGGACTTATCTTGAAAATAAGACACAACTTTTTGAATTTGCGAATGTGCATGTGACCTTGACCCTTCAATCAAGGGGCAGATAACTTAATAATTTTTTGCATTCAACTTTTGCATTTAGGTCACTTTCTCTCAAAGTGTATGCACTAGACATTTCGGACTTTGCTTGTAGTTGTATCTTGGGTGGTACATTGCAATGTCACAAAGCAATTGTGCATGTGACCTTGACCCTCCAAGCAAGGGGCAGATAACATAATACTTTTTACATTCAACTTTTGCATTTAGGTCAATTTTTCGCAAACTGTATGCACTAGACCTTTAAAACATGGTTTATAGTTGTATCTTGGGTAGTACATCGCAATATCTCAAAACGCATACGTGGATGTGACCTTCACCCTCCAAGCAAAGCAGATAAGACGAATCCTTCTATGTTGACATAGTTGTCTTGGGTAGTGCGTCTTTTTAGATTGATGGAATTTTGATTTCTTGTTTTTGTACGTATTTCTTTCCATGCATGTTCTTTTGTTTATTGGTAAAGATCTCTCCCACCATCCCGCCCCCCTCCTCCCACCGCCTCGAAACAAGATATTTTTTTGTTTGTTTTTTTACATATTTCGTGTTTATTTATTCTTGCACCTATAGCCCAACACAAACCCCGACTTATTTTTCCATTTACGCATTTGTGTTTTGTTTATTTTTATATTTATTCCTCTCCCTGCCCCTCCCGCTCACTCTCCCCAACCACCACCTACATTACCCCACTCCTCATCCCCCACCTCAAAACCCAACAGTTTTTTTTTCTTCGTATTTCTTTGTTGTTTTGTTTATTTATTCTTAAACCTGTACCCACACCACCACCAACAACAACACCCCATCCCCAACTAAAACAAAGAAATACTACTTTTTTGTTTCTTTGTATTTATTTGTACACCACGGAAGTCGAGCATCTGCATTTTGTTGAGATCACCTGCGCCATAGGATCCAGGTGATCTATTGGGATCGCTCTTCGTCCATCGTCGTCCGTCATTAACTTTTGCTTCAAACGACTTCTTCTCACAAACCGCTTTGTCAGTTTTGACTAAACTTCACATGGATGATCATTAGGTGAAGTTTTTTTTTTTAAACAAAATTAGTTCTGTGCGACATCCAATATGGCTGCCATTGAGCAGGGGTGGAAACAAGTGATATATGCGTTACTCTTGGGCTTTCTTTGGGGGTTGCATTTAGGTCAGTTTCTCGCAAACTGTATGCACTGGACCTTTAAAACATTGCTTATAGTTGTATCTTGGGTAGTACATCGCAACTCTCAAAAAACATACGTGGCTGTGACCTTCACCTTCCAAGCAAAGAGCAGATAAGACAAAACATTCTATTTTGACCTAGTTGTCTTGGGTAGTGCGTTTTTTTAGATGTATGGATTTCATCTATGACCTTGACCTGCTAATTTGGGAGTGATGATTTTTTTATTTTTTTTTTAAGAATGTCATTTTGTTTTTAAAAGAATGCACATCAGCAAAATGTAAACTCGATTATTTTTAGTTATTAAAATGTTTACAAACTTTCATTTAACAACACTTACCTTTAATTTCTGTGTCTCGTCCCAAGACCCCCGTGTGGTTGCCGGGGTAGAATACAACCACTGCAAACACACCGTCACATCCACCCCAATTCATATTGATTTTGTCATAATTTTTTATCATGCTCATTCAAGGTCTTTATCATGACACCGCATATGCAAGCATGGAAACGTGGCTCCATCGTAAATGGAGTGTGTACTATAGAATTTGCTGCAACTCTGCAGTTCTGTAAGTAACAAGGTTCTAGGCCCATTCTACATATTTTTTCTTGATGTAAATGGAGGAATGAGTCTGGCATATTCGTTCCTGTTAGGCGCCATATAACCTTTCATGTGTTGGTGCGCGCGCCTTTAAACCCGATTCAATACAATTCGTCCCGAGATGTGAATTCACTGATTACCTACTAGTCGGGTCATGTGCTGCGTTTATTCACTATATAATCCAATAGTCAGGCATCCATTTACACGTTATGCTGCATTTATTTACTATACTAACCACTAGTCCTTTAGTGGTGCTGCATTCATTCTCTATATTATCCACTAGTTCAAAGTGGTGCTGCATTTATTCTCTGTATTATCCACTAGTCCAAAGTGGTGCTGCATTTATTCACTATATTATCCACTAGTCAGGCATTCCATTGACTACATTTACTATACAAATGTGCATGTGACCTTGACCTTGAATTTGCAGCAACTCTGCAGTTCTGTAGGTAACAAGGTTCTAGGCCCATTCTACATATTTTTTCTTGATGAGTCTGGCATATTCATTCCTGTGAGATGCCATATAACCTTTCATGTGTTGGTGCACGCGCCTTTAAACCCAATTCAATTCGTCCCGAGATGTGAATTCACTGATTATCTACTAGTCAGGTCATTTGCTGCGTTTATTTACTATATAATCCAATAGTCCGGCATCCATTTACTATACAAATGTGCCAGTGACCTTGACCTTGTATGTTGTGGTATCCTACATATAGCATGGGCTTGGCCACGCCCCTTTCCAGGAGTGACCTGAGCCAGAAGTGAAAGGTCCCACAAATTAAAACATGCCTGATAAATGTTTCAAATACATTTTCAGATTTGTTAATTAATAAAATACCATTCATTAAAATGAGAGTATTTAATTTTACCAAGTGTATTTTTTAAACATGAAATTGTGAGCTTAACCCCCACTCAAAAACAGGTAAATCTTTACTGCGGTTTTGCATGTAAACAAATATGGCGGCCCCCATGGAAAGTTCTGTAGGGGAAACGTGCTGAATTTTAACTTTTAGCACACTGGACTTGGACTTTGGACTTATCTTGAAAATAAGACACAACTTTTTGAATTTGCGAATGTGCACGTGACCTTGACCCTTCAATCAAGGGGCAGATAACTTAATAATTTTTTGCATTCAACTTTTGCATTTAGGTCACTTTCTCTCAAAGTGTATGCACTAGACATTTCGGACTTTGCTTGTAGTTGTATCTTGGGTGGTACATTGCAATGTCACAAAGCAATTGTGCATGTGACCTTGACCCTCCAAGCAAGGGGCAGATAACATAATACTTTTTACATTCAACTTTTGCATTTAGGTCAATTTTTCGCAAACTGTATGCACTAGACCTTTAAAACATGGTTTATAGTTGTATCTTGGGTAGTACATCGCAATATCTCAAAACGCATACGTGGATGTGACCTTCACCCTCCAAGCAAAGCAGATAAGACGAATCCTTCTATGTTGACATAGTTGTCTTGGGTAGTGCGTCTTTTTAGATTGATGGAATTTTGATTTCTTGTTTTTGTACGTATTTCTTTCCATGAATGTTCTTTTGTTTATTGGTAAAGATCTCTCCCACCACCCCGCCCCCCTCCTCCCACCGCCTCGAAACAAGACAGTTTTTTTGTTTTTTTTTTTACATATTTCGTGTTTATTTATTCTTGCACCTATAGCCCAACACAAACCCCGACTTATTTTTCCATTTACGCATTTGTGTTTTGTTTATTCTTATATTTATTCCTCTCCCTGCCCCTCCCGCTCACTCTCCCCAACCACCACCTACATTACCCCACTCCTCATCCCCCACCTCAAAACCCAACAGTTTTTTTTTCTTCGTATTTCTTTGTTGTTTTGTTTATTCTTAAACCTGTACCCACACCACCACCAACAACAACACCCCATCCCCAACTAAAACAAAGAAATACTACTTTTTTGTTTCTTTGTATTTATTTGTACACCACGGAAGTCGAGCATCTGCATTTTGTTGAGATCACCTGCGCCATAGGATCCAGGTGATCTATTGGGATCGCTCTTCGTCCATCGTCGTCCGTCATTAACTTTTGCTTCAAACGACTTCTTCTCACAAACCGCTTTGTCAGTTTTGACTAAACTTCACATGGATGATCATTAGGTGAAGGTGTTTTTTTTTTAAACAAAATCAGTTCTGTGCGACATCCATTATGGCTGCCATTGAGCAGGGGTGGAAACCAATCGGAACTGCCTCGTCGGATTCCGTCACTCGGGATTCCGACTCGGAGAGTACTCGCCGCCATTTTGAACTATTTTCAAGAAACGACAACTCTGCAGTAGCGACCTCTTCAATTATAAGATAAACAAAATGGCGACAGCTGGCAAGTTCCGAACATGCGGTACATATTTGTTTGTTTTATCAGGGAGTATTCATAGAGATTCCTGATATAATAATGTATTCATACTAAGGTAAACAATATGGTGATTCCCGTTAAACGTGGGCGCTTCTTAATTTATAAGAGTTTCACCTCTTCTAAGTTCATCTAAAACTAAATAAAGTGCGAGCACATGCCATGGCCCATGGGCATCATGATCATGGTATCAATGATCTGATCATACGCTCCACCAATATATACAGGGCAGGGTAGAGCAGGGGTGTCATTACCTTTATAAGTAAGTGGCACCCAGAGCAAAATAGCCGGGTATTTTTATTGATACTTGTATAAAATACTAGTAAAAGTATTCATAGACATAGTCAGTGACGGTGAAATCATTTGTACAGACGGAATTACGCTGAAAGAGACAGTGACATGGTTTATCACTGCAACTTGATACTAAAAGGGATGTTGAAATTGTTTATTTAGTGGAATTTACACAAAAAGAGACAGTGAAATTATTTATACGTATGGATTTATCCGAAAATTGACAGTGACGTTGTTATGTGGATTTACACTGAAGAATCAGCAACGTCATTTATATATGTGGATATTTTAATATATTTTAGGAACATAACCCATAACGTCGCAAGCGTGTTTTTTTTTAAAATTGAGAAAAAATGCAGTAAAACATTCATTTCATAATTCTATCTTTGATACTGTTTACAGTAACTAATGTCAACCCATGCATTTAAGGGTGCCCTCTGCTGAGGTTTTGGATTTTTGCACTTCCGGAAATTTACATTTGTTATATTTCAAAAATTATAATAAAACTGGAAAAAATAATTATACAGTAACAAACGTATGCCCAATAGGGATATTTTAGTGCAAAAAAAATATAAAAAAATTAGATTTTTTTTTGGACCTCACATGTTGTGCCCAAAATTGACAATTTTTAACATAAGCCAAAATGGGGGGTAGGGGTACAAAAGATGGTATTTCTCAAAAACCATTTAAGATATTCACTTAATTTAAACTTTATTACAAAGACATGTGTTAGCATATACATAGACAGGAATAAAAAGTATTTTCCTATTATTTGTTACAGACCTATGCCGTTATATGTCAGAGCTCGTCGAAATCTAAAAAAGCACATTTTTTTCTCAGTTTTTATTGAATATCTTTCTTATATGCACACCAACCCCCAATTTTTATTTTTTCATTCTGATACTCAGGTCTTGTATATATTGTAGACAAAATATCTCAAAAAGTTATCTGTTCCTTTATCATGAAAAATTTGTGGATCACAAATTTAAAAATGCAATTTATAGTAAACTGGGTGGGGTAATGACAAGGGATGTACTAATTTTTCAGATGGTGATAAAAATACCCCAACCCTTAATTTTTCGTCCTAAAGTATGATCTATTACATTAAAAAAGACGGAAAATCGATACCTGTTCTGCAAACCACACTACACACATGTAAGTTGCCATACACAATTTGCAGCTGATTCAGAATTTAAAACCGCACTGTGAGAGTGTATTACTAAAGATTAATTTTGCGAAAAAGTTAAATCACCGACCCATCATTATTTTTCCAGAAACTAACTAGTAATATGTTAGTCTTCATAAAAAACAGGGAAATAAAAAATTCTATCTGTTCTGATATTCACCAGAGGGCACCCTTAAAAGCGTTCTAATATTTTTCTTTTTCATTTTTTTCTTTCTATTGACTTTTTTTTTTCTAAAATTGATAAGTGAAGTTACTATATATGCAAATTTATCCTGAAATTAACAGAGAAATCCCTGAATTCACCTGAAATTAACACTGAAGTTACTATACTGGCTGTATACCAGATATCGTCATTTTTATGTTGATTTTTTAATATAAATAAATCAGAACTAGTAATCACATAAATATTTTTGCCGGTAGAGTAGCTTACCCCTTTGCCATAATTATTCCGTGTTTACATTGTTCCTATTTTCAGTAACTAGTGTCACGTGACCATTTCTAAGTAAATATAGACTGAATTGGGTCGGTCGTTTCAGCTGAATGTAGTAGTTATCGTCATGTTCAGTTTAATACCGAAAAATCCATGTTAGGGATGATGAAAACGTGTGTAGTTCTTAATTGAAACATGAATATACCATTGCATATGAATACACAAAAAAAAAATATCTAGAACAAAATATATCTACAATTTAAAATGCTAGGAATCTTTATGTGAGGAAGCTATCCAGCTGGCTTGCGGAACGTCGGTGGTTCTACCCAGGTGCCCGCCCGTGCACGAAAATTGCCCGGAGGGGCACCTGGGGTCTTCATCCTCCAATGGAAGCTGGAAAGCCGCCATATGACCTTAGCTGTTGGTGCGACTTTAAAATCCAATTCAATCAATTTAAAATGTTTTTTCAACTGTAGGTATCGGATGTAATTTACTTTACTTCTACATTCATAATTTAAAGGGAAATAACTGTCCGCAAATTTAAATTGATTGACTTGAACTAGTTGTTTTCGTTTATCACATACTTTTAGTTTTTTGTGCATGTCAAATTGATTCAGTGGTTCGACGTAAAAGGTCAGCTATTTTAAAAGGAAAATTTTCTGCGCATGCGAACATTTTCTGCGCATGCGCATTAGCCCATGATTCCCCCGATTGTGTTTTGTTTATAACGTTATTTATATAGGTAAACGAGTTGGTTTGAGAGTGTATGTTGACATTTTTAAACTATTTTTTCCTCTCCAATCGTCTGATGATAGTGTGTAGTGATTTGTAAAATGGGGTCGAAAAATAAGCACAACATCGAGCGTTTTATTGATAATGACGAAATCTTGTGAATGACGATAACTGGTACACAACCAGTATATGCAAATGTTTACCCTGAAATTAACACTGAAGTTAAAAAATATATATGCGGCGAATTTACCCTGGAAATATTAAACAGTGAAGTTTTTATATGCAAATTCAACCTGAAATTAACAGTGAAGTTACTATATGTGGATTTACACTGGAAGAGACGGTGACATCATTTATATGTTGATTTACGCTGAAAGAAACGGTGACGTCATTTATATACGTGGATTTACGCTGAAAGAGACGTTGACGTCATTTATATACGTGGATTTAAGCTGAAAGAGACTGTGATGGTTTATATATATACTATATGCACCAAATTAATTCTGTTTAAATTGTACAAAACAAATGAACGGGACAGTCACTAATTTTTTTTAATGCTGCCTACATATACATCGTATGATTCGTATCTAGTGGAAGGTTGCAAGCCCTTGTTAAAGCAGAGGAAATTATTTTAGTATTTATAGCAACAGGTTACACATTTTATATAACCATACCTAGAAGTTACTGGGCCCCAAAAAAATTAAGAACGGTTACATCTGAATGCTGAGAAGGTTGATTCCGATTTACTGCATCCGTGGCTTGGATGGTTTGAAACCTCGACTCTC
This sequence comes from Cyrtodaria siliqua, assembly GCA_037043455.1. Classification (NCBI taxonomy): domain Eukaryota; kingdom Metazoa; phylum Mollusca; class Bivalvia; order Adapedonta; family Hiatellidae; genus Cyrtodaria; species Cyrtodaria siliqua. Next base: position 30,850 of record JAWPHD010002889.1, on the reverse strand, counting down.
CCACTGCGAGTTGGAATAAATAAGAAAGCGTGTCCTTTCAGATGGGCAGAAGGTATACACTACTATTTCTACCCAGGAAAAAGTGGTGTGCCCCCACCATGGATCATCATATATGGCCTAACATGTGCTAAAAATGACGTAAATCATTCAAACAACCAGCCAACCGATTTACTGAACCACCAGGTTCATGTTGATGACCCTCATCTTACGGATGTTGCCAGCTATCCGTCGGATGACTCCCATCAGCCAACTCACATCTAAATCATTTCATGCTTAAATGTTATATTAATTGCATATATAAAATTATTTATTTATTAGGCACATATTTATATTTGCTTTATATTATAAGCACAACAAATCGGCGTCCGGTTTGTCATTAGTAGCCAATTGCCGATCAAAATTATCGGTTAAAATGGTGTTATCATCAGTTAGTTTTGCCTTAACTTGTATTTGCAATATGTGACACTGACTTCGTTGATCCCTCGTCAAATTGTTTGGAATTCAAAATGAATCCCTGTTGCCAGGGCTAAATCTAGTTTAACTACTTTGCTGTGAAATTAGAAACTTCAGTTTAATTTTTAAGTTCATTTGCTCTTAGTACAAACATGTACCACTTCTATGGTGTAATCGGTAAACACGTCTATCCTTTTAGGGTAGAAGACCCAGGTTCAATTCCTGGTGGGAGTAAACATTTGTTTGGAAAAAGAGCTGGATTAAGCATTTTTTTAAGTGTTTCTAAATTTTGAATTTAATTCAATGTAATCAAATTCAATTTATACAATCGAATATAATAAGTTACAGCATGTCTGGAAACGACCACGAGGGAAAGAAGCTATTACAAGACAATGGCACATTTAGCAATAAAATCTTTCATGAGGCCTTCTTTTCTTCTTTGAAAGCCGTTTCCCTCTTTTGGTTTTGCAATAATGAGCCTCTTATAAAATATTTTACCTAATATTGTAATGCATTGAATGCTCTTAGAAGACAGTGGCCCAGTTAGTAATATTATCTTTCCTGAGGCCCTCTTTTCAATTCATCATCTTTAAGGCCCTATTATATTTCCCTTTGGTCTTAAAATGAAAAACAATTTTATTTTGCTACAATAATAGGTCTTTTTTAAATAATATGTTTACCATATAATATTTACAAAAATCTTCCCTGAGGCCCTCTTTTGTCCATAATCTTCTCTTTTTGCTATGACCTTTGCCCTTTAAATCTTGGTAGCCAAACAGAGACTAACGAGTGGTCGTTTTAGTGCAGGATGAAACCTAACATGTGATATCGACCAGTTTTCAAGACGTTTACACATCCATAAACTCTTCTAACTACATTCTTTTCTTTCACGACTGTTATTATATTTATTATCTCATTTTAACCGGGTGTGTCTTTAATTGAAATGTTGAAAAATAATAGCTCCGTCGTTTCACTGGGCGCTTCAGAGAGCTGGGATCAATGCCAAGAATGGAAGTTTATAACAATTATGTAAATATATATCCCTTTTTAGATATCATACAGTAACTTTTTTCACGTTTAATCTTCATTATTGTGATCTTAATTTTTTCATATTGACTACTGTTCGCATTTAGGCAAAATAAAAAAAAAGAAAAAGAAAAAAAAAAGAGACAAAAAACCTGTTTACGTACCCATCCGACAGACATTCGCCGCGCTACCGACTGCGCCATGCCAGCCCTAAAGAATATTTTTTGTTTCATAACCCAGTGTAAAACCCACATTGTCAATACATACAGACTTGCTTTACACAGATAATTTTAATGTTATAGTATCAAAAATAAACACTGTTTCACGCTACACTGATTTTTTCTCATATTTTGTTTTTGGAAAGAGAACAAAAACAATAACCGGAATAAAATGAGTGTATACTGTCTCATCATTTTATGATTTAAGCCATAGCAGAATTCCAGTTTGATAACTGAGTAACACAAAGATGTAATAGACACAAAAGAAGAAAATGCAACCATTTGATTTTTTTGTATATGAATAAATACAATGTATTAACTAATTCATAAAATACATTCTCCCTTCCTTTTCTAAGTAAGTATAATGGTCCAAATTATGCGGCGGTCCGTCACGTTTAACACGAATAATGGTACAGCGCCAATTTTTAGGGCAAATTAAGTGTTCTTAAATGTGGGGCAAGTGACATTATGGGCAGAGCAAGTGACTTTTGAAAAGCCCTGGGCAAGTGGATTTTCAAAATATTTCCAGAACCCTGAACCCATACTGTGTAATAAATCTGTATATAAATCCATTATCAAAGGACAATGTTTTAGGATAGTTTTAAAATTATTATTTTTTCTATAAAAAACAACAAGAAGGTTGATTAAGGAAGATCAAGATATAAGCAAGGGTATGTTATTTCTAATTAGTAAGCTAAGCTTTGCATGTCCCAGAATGAAAACATTAAGTTTATTTGCTGCAGTTTGATACTGGAAAAATCAACTACCGTAAGTAAATTATCTCTATACTCCAGTTCCACAGATAGCAAGGTACTGACTCCACATGGTTTCAAACTTATTCATTTTTAAATTTTTATATGCGATTAGATTCTCAATTTTGTACAAAGATATTATATACGTTTTAAAAAGGTTAAGCTGTGGAATTTGACGTTGCATCTTGTTTCGATAAATGTAAAGTTTTGCTTGCATGATGATTTTGCTCAAAACAGTATTAAATTTACTATTTCCAAATAAAAATATCTGTTTGACAGTTTCTGTTAAAGTTACGAATGTATTGCATTTTTCTGTAAGATAAGTTTGAAGTTTTGACCAGAATTCTTTTACTGTTCCACAGTTCCAAAACAGATGTTGGATAGTTTCAGGTGTATTTTTGCAAAAGCTGCACATATCGTTATTAATAATATTTATTTTAGATAAAAGGTAATTTGTTCCAAGTATCCTATGGTTGATTCTAAATTGAACCAAGGTAACTTAGGATCTTTTGTTATTTTATAAGGTAAGGCATATAATCTTTTAAATTCAAAGTTTGGAACACTAACTACTTCATTTTTCCATTTACTTAATGCTTTGGGATATACATTATTTCTAATCATGATGTAATATATGTTTCGACAGCCTTTCTCATTTTGTAGAATTAAGGATAGGGTTTGGCTGTTACAGGCTAGATGCACAATATTCAGGTTTGCCAAATAATTCCTGACAGCAGTTATATTCAAGAAAATTGGACTGTATATTATAGTGTTCATTCAATTCTATGTATGAATAAAGATTTCCATTTTTGTTTAAAATGTCATTGATTATGTTATTCCTCCTGTAAAGCATCTTTTGTAAAACACACTAGAGCCTCCAATTGAAATTTAAACATGTTAAAAATGTTTGATGCTTTTAGAAGCCCTTATAAAATAAATACATTTGATGTAATCATTGATAACATAGTAATAGTGTTAAATAAACTAGTTTCATATTGTTTATATTATATATATGATATCTGGAATGTTTTCACTAGATGATATATCGTATAATATCTATATCTTGCAATAAACTAACCCTCATGTCAAAGGTGTACCCTAATGTCTGTGGATTGGAGAAAAAATATATACTTGCAGACCATATAAGCGTAATTTAACACTGTATCAAGTACCATGGACGTCAGTATGGATTTCATGAGTCATATCTTTCTTTGTTTAGAGTTTTATTAATTGATGTACTGATACAATATCAAGTTCATATAAGCATGCAGCTGACATATCACTCTCGACTGACAAAACGGTAAACAATCACTCCCATAATATGATATAATCATAATTACAATGTCTCTTCCTCCTTTCCCTTCAATTCAACCGTAATACTAAAGTATATATTTGGAAAACTCAACAAATGCTTCCAAACTATCAGTCATTATATGGAACGAACTGTTTGGGACCGAACGAACTGTTTGGGGCCGAAACGTCTTGATTTCAACTACACATATTTGGGGATTTATTTTGTTAAACAGTATAATTTATCGGTCATAGCAATAAAATATCAAGAAATTGATAAAAATCACTCTCAAATCTTCAATATTTTCATCAATACAACATTATATAAAAGAGCACTATTTTGCGGAGAGCTACAATCGAAAACCGAACCAAATTCATCATTTTGCTTCCAAAATTAAATTGAGCGGCACCTAGTACTCTCCGAGCCACTATTACCGAGTACGGAAATTGGCGAAGAGTTCCGATTGCCTTCAGATTAGCGAAGAGTTCCGATCGATTCATTTGCTATCGGAACTGCGCCGAATAGTTTGTAATCGCATTGCGCATGTCCGAGAAAATCGTAAAAACTCGTAGTTTTCCGGCAGGAATAAACGGCTGGGCAGCATTTTATTCAAGATATTGTTTTGATCATAATTAATAATTTACAGAACTGTAATTCTTAGAATACTCATAAAATAGCTTGTTATACATATAAATGCAGTAATATTGAGTATTTAATATTTTACATTAAAAATCGCGTAGATATAGGTAGTGCCTCTTTAATATATAACAAAGCGCCTTATGAAAGGCACTGAAACTGTATAGTGGTGAACAAGAAGGAGGAAGTGTTGTTACTGAAGAAAGTCGGGTAAGAAACGGAGGTTAGCGATTATCATATCACCCACCTCTGAAAGAAATGTTAACACACATGACTGTAAAATCATATGTAGATGATTTTGTTTGCAGACAGTTGTAAGAATATGGATTAGTTTTTATAGTTGTATAATAAATAGAGGATATTTGTTGTTTTGGAGTGAATAAATTATTTTATTTCATCGAGAAGTGAGAAAACTTTATATTTTCACGAATGCGGAGCATGAGTGAAAATATGAAAGTTTTCTCACTTCGAGATGAAATAAAGTTGAATATTATTTATTTCACATTGTTGTATTTGATAAATAGTTTCACTGGTACTGCAGTTGAGGTATATAACATACAATTAAATGTCTGTTACCAGTACATGTGAGTTGTATGTTAAGAAATAAATGGCTTAGAAAATGTGTATATTCCAGGGTTAAGGCAGGCATCAGAAATCATTATTGCGAGATAAACCACTTTTAGCCACTTAAAGCATTAAAAACTACATGGCAAAAGACATGGTTAAAAGTGCAACTATGCGATCAATATTAGTATGAATACTAATTTAAGAAAAAATTTTATGAACTTTATTTATTTTACATTGATTACGAAACAAACTACATAGCTTATACAAATCACTCTCGATGGCGCGGATGATGGCGTTGATGTGGTCTTCATGCGGGAGGAAACCCGTGGGTGTGTGTGAGGGTGGGGACCCACCTGTCTGATTGGATGACCACCATACCCTCTCACAATGCCGAGACAGGGAATCAACCCCGTTTTGCATTGGTGCGAAGCGAGTGTACTACTGACAGCGCTAACCGGACAGCCATAAGTATAGAATTAGAATACTTATTATATGTAATGTATTTTATAAGAAATGAGACCAATATCAGAGGTTAGCGATTATCATATCACCCACCTCTGTATTTTGGTAGTTCAAATGACATGTAAAAGATAACGGTATACATTTATATTGGTTATTTAATCTACTCTTCGTAGATGGCAGCAGTGTCAATGAGCTCTTGAATGGAAGAGAGTATTTGTGTGTTACCATACAACAGAACAAACTGATGTTGAGTCTGTTTTGCCAGGTTCTGTATTCTAGCAATTTCATTTGCTCTTGCTCTTGTTGTTGCTGTGCATACAACATGACATAATCTGTCCTCAATGACAAAAACTGAGGGATTCCATGCAAAATATGGATCTGTATTCCCTGCTCCTGTTGACTTTGCTCGGGAAAGTGCTACAAAAAGTGCACCAGGATTTCTTGATTCATAGCTTCTTGTGCCAGGATTGATAACAATATATCTATTTGGTTCTCCCTCTCCAATGGTCATTCCTTGGCAACGATGTATGGTGGTTGCCCAACCAAGTCGAAGTGGGATTTGCTTTCTTTTGCAAAAATGACATCTGCAATCTAGTTTTCTTTGCAGTGGAACAAGAGGAATAAGCTTATTGTTCTGCTTTACAAATGGAGGACCACTATAATTAGGAAACTCAACCATGACAACATCAGGCAGGGAGTCTGCTGGTTTTTTCCCATGGAGGTATATAATGTCTGCTACTGTTCCAATTGCTCCATTGAAAAGTCCATATTGCACACAGAGATTGACGGACAACATGACTTTTGCATTTTTGCACAAGAAAAGGGTGTTGATTAAGCCACCAGCTTTTTCACTTTCTCCAGTTTTTGAGTGGGGACCTTTGGTCTCAGCTTTCAATTTAGCAACTGGAAAGGTTTTGTTTGCTTCCATCAGTTTGGCTTTGTTGTGTTGCCATTCCTCTTCATGAGTTGGAAAAACAAAAAGCCCTCTGTCAGACATGCGTGTCAGAAGGTCTACTCCATGGGTTGATTTCAAATTATTCCACTGGAAGTTTGGAGCCATTTTGCCTGATCCTGTGTAGTTTTGTATTGTCTTAAGGCCATCAATGTGTCTCGAAACTGTTGTTCCTCATTCCCTTGCCGAATAATGTTTTTCAGGTTAACAACCGTTTCCTCAGTTAGTCCTTCTTTTAAAGCCTCATGGATTAGTTTGTGTGGTTCTTTGTCTGAACGCCAGCAAAGTCCGTGCCAGTGCACCATACCTCTAGATTTGGCAAATTCCTGACGGTACCAAAATGCAACCACGCCAAAAACTGTCCCATCACTTGTTTGAAATATGACTGTGTTCTTAAGTCGAAATATTGTGCTACAATGTGTGTATTTGCCTGCTGTGTAAAGAATAAAATAGTTCTGTCATTTAGATCTGGGTCGGTGCCGGTAGTTGCTTTTACATATATAGCAAGCAGTTTTCTGAGTGGCTTAAAGTGGTACTCTGCACAACGTCCAGTTGTGAAAAAGGAGGGCAGACCACTTCCTTCATTAATTTTGAATTGAATTAAAGAGCGAAGCTCTTTAGCTCTCTGTCCCCAGTACTGTGAAGTACCCCTGAGAGAAGCACCAAAATAAAGGATTTTTTTTTGCTGTAGACACATCACCTTTATGTAATTGTTCTTTTAAATCAGAAACTGTAAGATGAGGATCACCAAGCTGTTGATTAACAATAAAGTTACTGTTTTCAACAGCTCTTTTGCGCATGATCATATTGTGAACAACAAACTTAAAGTACTGATGCTTAGCAAATCGTCCGTCTTCATACCAAAGCAAATGGTCTGCCCAATCTCCAAGAGAAGAGAACGTTCGTGGACGGTTGATATAGAAATCTGCAGTACCATACGGGAAAAGAGTGGGAAAGGCAAGTGTGAAGAAGTAGTGTGTTGTAAACTCAGATACTGGTATGTTACTTCTGGTAGGCCAGGGTATTGTTATTGTGCCTTGTTTATTTTTTGCCACATCACCATGCTTGTCACCAACGACTCCTTCAACAATAGTTTCAACCTGTTTACCGCCGGTTCTGGTAAAAGAACAGAAGAATGTGTATCCCCCTCTATTTCACCAGGATCAGTTTGATCATTTGCGGGACCTTTGTCATTTCCATGAGTAGTATTTGCTTGATATTCTACTGTTGTAATGTCAGAGAGTTCACCATCTATTGGTAAATTGTCTAATCTTTTATTTGACTTATTATTATGTCAGAATATGCTTTATTATTAAGTTTTAGCCATGAAAGAGCAGATTGAATTGTGAAACGACGAACTCGAAAATCTTTAGAAGTGTCATTCTTCCCTTGTTTCCTTACCCTTATTATTTTTATTTCTTGTGGTAACCTTGGAAACATTTGTGCAGGCTCATTAACTTCCTGTGGAAATGTTACGCAGTGGCCACTGGAAGCAATTCCCCCATGCTTTAGCATTTGTACATTAATGCATGGAGATATTCGTGAAATCAGTTGTTGTTCTACCACGGTCAAATCTTGCAATTCATCGGGCATTTTTTGGGGGTCCATGTTATTTTCAGCTGAAAACATTTTTACGGTATGTTTTTCATTTTTACAACGCCTACATATGTCAGAAGTTGCCATTTTCATGTCAATTCGTCTTTCATGACAAATTCTACACTGATTGATTTGATATGACATTTGTTTCAGTTCAAATGCCCGGATTGAATCCATGGCTCTGTCAAAACCAACATTATCAGTTGGAGGGGGGGCCTCAGGTATTTGACTTTTGTCCATGTCAACCTGTTCAAGTTGTGTTTTAACTTTGTAATTTAATCGACGTATTCTTAATTTCTGTTCTGCTTCAGTTTCTTTTTCTGGAGGATACTCATATTTAATGCCTAGCTTCCTACAAAGTGAATGCAAGGATCTGTGATCAGATTTTTGTGAATTTTTGTTTTCTGTTGTGGCATTTGTGGAAAGTTTTCGTCGTATTTTATTTGATTTTGGGGAATAAATGAGAAATTTACCCAAACTTTTTCTTTTTCTGTTTGTTTTGGAGGCATAGTCATGTCCATCTGAGATTTTATGTGTTTGTTTAGATTTTACTTTTTTGGAGGGCTGTAGTACTTTTTGGTGGGGCTGTATGGTTATTTTTGTAGCGACATAGTTGGGTTCAGATTGGATAATTGTGTTTGGTCTCAATAGTTGAAAATGATTATCTTCAAGTAATAAATGTATTGTAATCTGTTCGGAATCCTCACCATTTTCAGGGAGAAATGTTGTTAGCGTAAACGTATTTTCTTCCCCTTTTAGCCAGACTTTGATATTGCAGTCATATATTTTTGATGCTGCCTCAATTTCGCATGCTGTGCTCCACCCATCGAGTTTTATCATAGAACCCCAGTAAGAGAATGGTGTAATGGACGGGGTATGAGTAAGTTTAGCTGTCTCTTTCCACAGGTCCCAATTGCGGTACACACTGGTACATATTGTATGTCGGTAGTTTTTTGTTTGAGAAAGATCACCGTGAAAAACAGTGCTGAGACAATGAAAAAAACAATTGCCATCCCCAGGTACATTATGCACCGAAAAATCCTGATTTGCAAATGATATGCGAGAGGAAGATGAAGGATATTCTTGATGATGTTGTTGTTGAAAAGGGTTTTCAAGTTTTGCAGGATACGTGTGATCATCCATGTTTAATTTTAGTGTAGCTGTGTGTCCATCATGTCTCTGATTGTCAGTTGAATGTGGGGCCTGCGGTGTTTTACTTTTTTCCATGTCAACCTGAACTTGTTTAAGTTTTCTTTTAACTTTGTAAGTTATTCTACGTAACCTTAATTTATGTTCTGCTTCAGTTTCTTCTTTTGGAGGATACTCGTATTCAATGCCTAGCTTCCTACAACGTACATGTAAGTGCAAAGAACTCCGATCAGACTTTTTTGAATGAGTCTTTTCTTTTTGCATGTGTTTGGGGGTTTTGCCCTGTATTTTATTTGGTTTTGGTGAAAAAATGATGAATTCACCCAAAACAATTTTGTTGTTGTTTGTTTTGGAGGCATAGTCATGCTCATCTAGGATAGCATGTGTTTTCTTAACTTCCGTTTTCATGGAAGAATAGCCATTTTGAGGCTGAGTTTCCATTTGTGCTTTTGACTGAGCTGTCATTTTTGTAGCAACATAGTCAGGCTCAGATTGACTGATATTGTTTGGTGTCAATAGCTGAAAATGGTTATTGTCAAGTAATAAATGTATTGTGATCCGAGAGGAATCGTCACCATTTTCAGGGAGAAATGTTGTCGACGTAAAATTGTCTGCTTCCCCTTTGAGCCATACTTTAATATTGCAGTCATAAATGTTTGATGCTGCCTCAATTTCACATGCTGTGGCCGACCCATTGAGTTTTATCATTGAGCCCCAGTAAGAAAATGATGTAATGGAAGGGTTATGATAAAGTTTGGCCGTCTCTTTCCACTGGTTCCAATTGCGATACACGCTGGTACATATTGAATGTCTGTAGCGTTTTGTTTCTGAAATATCACCGTGAAAAACAGTGCTGAGACAGTGAAAAAAACAATTGCCATCACCAGGTACATTATGTACCAAAAATGTTTGCTTTTCTAAAGAGATGTGAGAAGGAGAATGTTCCGCACATTGTTGTTGAAAAGAATTGCCTTTTTTTGATGAATATGTATGATCACCTAAGTCAGCCGAGTGGCATTCTTGTTGATAACTGTTGCCAGGTTTTGCATGATACGTGTGGTCACCCATGTTAAATAGTAGTGTACTGTAGCTGTGTGTCCATCATACCTATGGTTGGTCTACATTTTGTCTACTGTCAATCAATTCATTGTTATTACTGTATCATTTCTTGATATGTAGTGTTATTCTACGTAAAAACAGAAGCACTGTTTAAATAAATAAATGTGTGTGTTTGAACCGAATACCTGTGATTTATAGAGAAAAGCCACACTGCGTTGACGTTTTTCTGACAGTTCCCACGATTGTTTACAAACACAATGCAGACGACAGGAAGCACGTGTTATACATATTCATTAATGCATAAATTTACTTCCGTCATAGAGACGATTGGCTGACGAGAATGTCCAGCCGCATTCGTAATCTTTCGTGCATTCGGAAAACATATCGGGTTTTCCGAGTATGTAAATAAGGTCACGAATTAAAACGATTGATAGTTCGGCATATTCCGATACGGCGGAAAGCTACGACAATGTACTTCCGGTGCAATTGTTCATTTATTTTTAAACACGGCAGTTATCAAATCATTTGTTTATCATAATCGGTTAACAAAAGAGTATGAGAGTGACATGTAAATTTCTGCGACACGAAATCTACTTTTATTAAATTGTGAATTGTGTTGACGAATTTTGGCCAATGAACAATGTGCGAGGTAACAGTTTGGGCAACGCTTCCGGTTAATGGCCGTTTTGGCGACATTGGTAAAAATGCAATTTCATTGTCACTTTTGGATGGGTTCGAGAAAAGTTTTTTATGCTTTTTCACCTCATTCTGCTTGAAAACCACCATTCTTAATGATTTCTACGACTGATTTTCTTGTTAATTTCGTAACAAAATATGCTACTTTACGGTTGAAGTCGCCCATAAACTACCGTAAATGACCCAAGACTTTTCAAAAGGATGGATGGGTATGTTTACTTTTCGCCTGCATGATACCATAGGAGCTCGCTTTATAATAAAAACACTAAATATCATATGGTAGCAGATACATATTATATAACAGTGCTTCATTACACTTCAATAAATGTTCAGTGATGCCAAACAAACAGGTAAGCGGCAAATATACTATAATAAAAGCTGTACGCGCTATGTTTGAATAGCACACAGAACGAGGTATGATTCTCTATATTATAGTAAAAGCACTTAAGATCATATGGCAGCAGGTACATATTATATAACAGTGCTTCATTACACTTGTATAAGGGTTCAGTGATGTCAAACGACCAGGAAAGTTGCATAAATACTATAATAAAACCTGTATATGATATATTTGAATAGGACAACCAGCCAGGTATGGTCTTTTATGTTATGCTGGTTTACCGTGCCACAACTCTACTAGCTGAGTAACCGAGCCACATGTCTAAGCCGATTTATTGTTCACCATATACCAATGCCCGGTTACATATGATCGGTATATTAGAGCAAATTTAACAAATAAAATATAAAGTTCTATGTCGTAGTCCTGCTTTTTGCAGGTGTGTTGTCACTTGATGAATATAGAATATGTTTTTTGGATATCAGTCCAAAGGGGATATCTATATCATATGATGGAGTTCCCTTCATACATCTAGGCTCAGGTTTAAGAGAGTACAGCCATGGGCCCAACAGACACAAACCCATAAAGGTAATGCCTTAGCAGGCCAACATCTTCATAACTGTCAATATGAATAAATGGTACATAGCATGTCATATAGTACATTATTTTACTCTTCACATAAATGTTGTTTTTTTCCAGGCTGGCCATGAAATATATCTATGCAGTATGTGCCAAGGAGGCAGCAATTGTCCTTCTTTGTTTTAGGACAGGCTGTCCTTACCAATTGGCAGAACAAAAATGTGAAGCATCAGAAATTGACAGGCAATTGTTTTTAAAAGAAAATATTAGTAAAGACACATTTCAAACTATGAACTACTAATACTGATCAGAATTGATGAAAGTACATTCATCACATAAAAATCGTCTAGGAGTGCACTAAAGTAATGACTTAACCTTTCGCTGCCACAGTCAAAACATTGATTTTACGAGTGTAGGCCCAGATCAACATGCCCACAATATGACACTGTTCACCACTCAGTAAGAATGTTTTCCATAACATTTTATACATGAAATATTACCGGAACGTTTAAATTCAAACTTTAGCAGACGATATTTGAAATTTGGCGGCGAAAGGGTTAGATATCCTAATTCACTTTTAGTCTAGTGAATTATCATCTTATGTGACTAATTTTACTTGAATTAATTGTGTATATATATATATATATATGTAGTATTATAGTTATCATAACAAGCAGACTGTGTAAAAGAGTATGAGAGTGGACCTTTGGAAACGACCGAACACGACACATACGAACTATTGCAGTCTCGGTTTGATTGAGACTGTTCATGAACAGTAGTGAACTATACTAGCTACCGCTCACGCCCTCTAGCTCCGGTTTGAGCAGAACTCAATATTTATAAAAGCAATAGTACATCATGTTAACCATCCCGAAGGTGGCATGCATATGCCGTTAGACATATAGATATTTTCTTCCCCCATGTCCAGCGTTGTATGGTCCCAATATCTAACAAAATACTATGCCCCGAACCTTAAATAAACAAAAGTAGGTATACAAGTTGAACAGGAACAGCAGCTTTCACCAACCACGCATTAAACAACAATACCAATGTATATGAGAGAAAAAGGCATGTAAAAAGAACATCACTAACACATATTGGGTTGACAACAAGGACTCCGCCTTGGAACAGTCGGTGGCAAAAGTAACACTGGGGAGTTTAAACAAGGTTCCAGAGTGCAACATACCTCCCTACTGTCATCTCAAATAAAACAGGACAGTGTAAATAAAGAAATCCTCGCCAGGCCATATTCCCTAAATAACAAGGCAGCAATAATATGCAAAAGGGTTTTTGTGTCGTCTTTTCGAAGAAAAATGCGATACATAGGGATCACTTTGTCGTCCGTCCGTCAGTCCGTCACGAAAACAAAACGTTGACTATAACTTTATTATTTCTTCATGTTTCTTCATCTTACATTCAATATATACTCATCATGACAACATCGACATGACCATACTAAAATATAAAGGTCAAAACATTTTGTCAATATGCTGTATATGGTAAAAAGGCGCGATGATGTCTTCGTTCCATTTATGTTTCTTTGCACATTTTCAATAGGTCATCATATCTCCTTTACTTTTCATGACATTTTGATAATTCTTTCAGCTTTTTTCAAGTTTTTCAGAGCCCTTTAAAATAAACCTTGTTTAGAAATAGTGCATCAACCCCTTTAAATTTGGCTATAACTTTCTCATTTCTTGATATTTCTTCATCAAACTTTCAATATATACTGACAGCATAGAAAGGACATACTTAAATATAGGTCAAGGTGACACTAAATGTCATTATATGGGTTAAATGCTCATTTTTTTCTTCAAGAAAACTTAACGTTGGCTATAACTTTCTCATATGTTGATATTTCTTCATCAAACTTTCAATATATACTTATCATGAAAACATCGACATGGCCATACTAAAAGTCAAGGTCACACTGAAGGTCATTATATGGGTTAAATACTCATTTTTTTCTTCACGAAACAACTTAGTCAGGCCAGTTTGGCAAGTTCAAGCGCTGACAGACGACAGACGTGTTCCGCGGAACATCCATCTAGTATTATAGTATATTTGCAACTTACTGATTGTTTGACATCACTGAACCTTTATTGAAGTGTAATGATGTGCTGTTATATAATATATACTTACTGTCATATGTGCTCTTTAGTGCTTATTATACATTTGTTATCATTATTTAATTTGTTAATGCTACAATTAAAACTAAAAAAATGGAACTACACTTGTGTTTTGTGAACATTTTAAATAATAAATGCATGGAGTGGACAGCCAGCTCCCCACCCTGGATATGTCCTTGTATAATGTATTATTCAAATCTTGCGGAAGGGGTGGGCCCCGAGAACACCCGTGGATGCGCTAGTGCTGGTATGATACAGATAATGTTATTATTCCTGTTATAAGTAAATGAACAAAAACAGTTCCCACGGTTCCGTCCTTGTATACTTTCAACTCTTGTTAAAGGGACCTGGTAACATCTATTGATCCGCTAGTGATGTTACCGATATAAAATGTTATTATTAATGTTTCAAGTAACTGAACGAACTCATCCACCACCGCCAAACCCCTGGATCTGGCTTTGTACGCCCCAATAATAAAACAAGAGGTCCAAGAGGGCAATGCTAAAACGACTCTTATATCAAGGGTTGTCGTCATAAAATTCCTATCGTTAACACATTGAAAAAACAACAAACAAAAAACAACAACACCCACAACAGAAACTTAAACTCTTGACTCATGCTAACAATTTCAATAAGAGGCCCTAGTTCTAATTTGGTATGGTTATTTAGGGACTCGAGGCACACCAATTGTATAAAATAGGTTTTGAAAATCCATTTTATATAATTGTTGTGCCTCGAGTCCCTAAATAACCATACTAAATTAGAACTGGGATTGTTTTTAGTAAAAACAGATGTCTCCCCTACAGGCAATTTAAGGGCCATAAATCCGCCAAAAATCATTCAACTGGAACACGATGAAGAAATATAATGTAGGTCATCCCTAACAAGTTTCATGGAAATCCAGGCAGGGGATCAGAAGTAGTCGGGACAAAGCTTATGTATTAAAGGGTCATAACTACGCCAAAAATATTTCAACCGGAACACGGTGATGACATGCACAACTAGGCTTGGTACTGATCATCCCTGCAACGTTTCGTTGAAATCCGCCTTGGGGTTCAAGATGCAATTTACTTATACAATTTATATGTATTAACTTATGCAATTTACTAATACAACTTATATGTATTTACTTAGAACTAGTGCTGACAAACGTTGTGTAGTAAAACCTTTAAAGGGCCATAACTCCGCTAAAAATAATTCAACCAGAATATGGCGACGATACGCACAACTAGGCTTGATACTGATCATGCTTGCCAAGTTTCTTTTAAAACTGGCCATGGGTTCAGCCGAACTAGTCCATAAAAATTATATGTATTAAAACCTTTAAAGGGCCATAACTCCGCTAAAAATCATTCAATTAGAACAAGGTGAAAATATGCACAACTAGGCTTGGTACTGATCATCCCTGTAACGTTTTGCGGAAATACGGCAAAATGAAGGCCCTATCATAACAATCTGGTAAAGTTTGGTAAAGATCAGATGAAAAACGTAGGTAATAGAGTGTCGACATCAAAAAGTTAACAATTCTTTTAATAATTCAAGGGCCATAACTTCAGTGTAACTGGTCCAATTTGGCTGGTTTTCGAACTTGACTGAGCTTTCGTCAATATCAACAATCTGACAAAGTCTGGTAAATGTAGGATGCAAAATTGAGGCGCTAGAGTGTTGACAGGACAAAATATAGCACTTTTCGATAATTCAAGGGCAATAACTCAAGTGTTACTGGTCTGATTTGGCTAAATTTTGATCTCCTTCAAGCTTTTATTGATATTAACAATTTGGTAAAGTTTGGTAAAGATCGGATAGAAAACGAAGGTGCTAGATTGTTGACATCAAAAAGTTAACTCATGTTTCAATAATTCAAGGTCAATAACTCCGGTGTTACTTTTCCGATCTGGCTGGTTTTTAAACTCGTTTGAGATTCCATTGATAATAATAATCTGGTATAGATTGGTAAAGATCGGATGAAAAATGAAGACGCTAGAGTGTTGACAAAATAAGATATAGCAATTTTCGTTAATTCAAGGGCAATAACTCCGGTGTTACTGGTCCGATTTGGCTGATTTTTGACTCATCCGAGTTTTTATTGATATTAATAATCTGGAAAAGT
The DNA here is from genome assembly GCA_037043455.1 of Cyrtodaria siliqua. Classification (NCBI taxonomy): domain Eukaryota; kingdom Metazoa; phylum Mollusca; class Bivalvia; order Adapedonta; family Hiatellidae; genus Cyrtodaria; species Cyrtodaria siliqua. The sequence continues at coordinate 14,841 of JAWPHD010002889.1, read as the reverse complement.
TTGGTAAAGATCGGATGAAAAAGGTGCTAGAGTGTTGACATCAGAAAGTTAACAGACGACGGACGAAAGGGGCTTTTTATGTCAGAGAAGGCTCGGACTAGCGTCCTGAAAACACCCCTGGATTCGCTCGTACTGGTATTAATAAACAGTGTTGTGTGCTGTACTTTTCACATTTCTTGGCGAAGGGGTTCTGACAACACCTGTGGATTCGCTAGAGCAGGTATTGATAAACAGTGTTATAAACAAACTCCAGCCCCAACCCCCGGATATGTCCTTGCATACTGCGTGGAAGCCCTCCCCCCCCCCCCCACCCACCCCCACGGAAGGCCACCCCTGGATATGTCCTTGTATACGACAGACAGACGGACATCGGACAACAGACCTACTGGCCAGTAGAGCTAAAAGCCCCCAACCTGGATCGGTCCATGTATTCTGCAGCAGTCCGATCTGCTAATATTGATATTGATAAACATGATAAACATGATGAAAATTCATAGATGTTAACCTTGGATTCGCTAGTACTGGTATCAATAAACAGTTTATCAGTAAATAAAGGAACGCCAGCACCTCCCCCGATCAATCCTTTTATGGTGTACTTTTCACATTTTTTGTGGAAGGGGTCCTGACAACACCTGTGGATCCACTAGTGCTGATATTGATAAACAGTGTTATAAACAAACACCAGCCGCCCCCCCCCACCCCCACCCCCACCCCCCGCTCCCCTCACCAAACCCACGGACCTGTCCTTGTATATTGCGCGGAAGCACCACTCTCTCTCCCCACAACGATATGTCCTTGTATACGACAGAGGGACATCGGACAACAGACCATGGCATAAGCCCTACTGGCCAGAAGAGTTAAAAGCCCCCCCCCCCCCCAACCTGGATCTGTCCTTTTATTCTGCGGGAGTCCGATCTTTATTGATAAACATGTTTATTTATGTTATAACTTAGTAAATAAACGAACGAACAGACAGATAAAACGATGAAAAAAATCATAGTCACGGTGGCGGGGGCGGAGTTACGTTTAGTTGGCGGAGACCTGCATCAGAGGCGGAGACCTGCCTCGGTAGTTTCCGTATCTCGATATTTGACGTTTAGCTACCACTCAAGTTAAAAATGGTGTAAGCGCGAAAACGCAGATAAACATGCCCTTATTGCTTGGATGAAAACTATTTCTGAAATTATTGAATTACGTATTTTATTTTACGAATCAAATCCATCCCTGCTTCCACGGCCGTCTACTTAAAATTTACGACACCTTAAGAAGGGTATTCAGAATCTGCATAATAATTTGTTCTAGTTCTTGCAGACAAAGCTTCCAACAATATAATTGTAGTCTGACGATTACATTTTATCAATACTTTGAATGCAGAGCTAGCGAGCACATCTGCTTATCTAACCACACTTTTGCTGGAGAAGGACATTGTTTCCCAGCGTGTGACATTTATGGAGACTAAAAGGGTTTCTGTAAATAGTAAGCAGACGGGGCTCCCTACAATGTACTGGATACACAAACTCCACAAAATTCCTTACAAAGCACGTTTTATTGCTAATTCAAGTTCATGTACCACAACCAATATATCAAAAATATTAACTTCCTGACTTCCCGCGATTAAAGAACATTTTATTAAGTATTGCAGAAAGGCTTTTTTTGAAAACTCGGGAATTAATCTGATTTGGTCTATCAAAAACTCTGGAGAAGTCCTTGATAAACTACAGTGTAAGCATGTTCATGCCTCTTCGCTAAGCACCTACGACTTTTCCACACTATATACTACTCTACCACATAATATAATCAAAGATAAATGGCTTCAGCTTATTCAAAAAACAGAGGCCCCTATTGATAATTATATGTTGTGGCCGTGTGCCGATGTTTGTAGAGCGTTATCTTTCCTTCTCAATAACATCATGGATATACAAGTACAAATGTAGATCTATGATAAAAAAATTATAAGATACGGTAAAACTGTTCACCGCCAGGTTGTTGGTATTCCTATGGGTACTAACTATGCGCCACTTGTCGCGGATTTGTTTTTGTACTGCTATGAAAGAGATTTTATGTTGAGTTTGTCACCTGCTATCCAGAGTGAAGTTATTGATGCGTTTAATAATACATCTCGGTATCTAGATGACATACTCAATATTGATAATCCGTTCTTTGCTCATTTGGTTACTAACATTTATCCACCAGAGATCACGTTGAATAAAGCCTACAGTTCGGATACTAAAGCAGCATTCCTCGATCTTCATCTCTCGATTTCTAATGATTTCATACATATTAAAATCTATGATAAGAGCGATGGGGATGTACCGCGTGCTACATCATACGGGGGTGATATCTCCCAGCTCATTCGTTTTGCTAGAGCTTGCAATGATGTTATAGACTTCAATGATCGAAATCAAGTTATTACAAGTAAACTTCTTCAGCAGGGTTTTCGTTATCACAAACTACGTAGATCGATCTTTCTCAAAATTGTACCGCCGCAACGAAAACCTACTGCAGAAGTACAACAACAATCTTAAAACTCTTCTTCGACTAGGAATATCACAACCCTTATTTTGTGGAGATGTGGTCTTTAAACTTCGTAAGTTAAAGGGATCTGGCTGATTTTCTGACGACTTTACAAAATTAATCAGGAAGTTCGTCAGAAAAGGGCACTAGCGGATCCAGGGGGGGGGGGGGGGGGGGGGAGGGGGGGGGGGCGCAATCGGCGCGCGCCCCCCTAAAAATTCCGGATCATACATGTATGTCCATGTTACTGTAGATAAAATATCAAACAATTTCGTTGCACGCCCTCAGTATAAATTTTTTTCTCGCTCGCTTCGCTCGCTCGACGCATAATGGCTAATGAGTCGTTTAATTAACACATTAAATTGTTAAATCATTTTATATGAAAACGCACTTTTTTATTCATACATGTATATCCATGTTACTGTAGATAAAATATCAAACAATTTCGATGCACGCCCTCAGTATAAAAAATGTTCTCGCTCGCTCGAGCATAATGGCTAATGAGTCGTTTAATTAACACATTGTTAAATCTTTTTATTTGAAAATGCACTTTTTTTATTCATACATGTATGTCCATATTATTGTACATAAAATATCAAACAATTTCGTTGCACGCCCTCAGTATAAAAAAATTTCTTGCTCGCTTCGCTCGCTCGACGCATAATGGCTAATGAGTCGTTTAATTAACACATTGTTAAATCCATTTATTTGAAAACGCACTTTTTTATTCATACATGTATGTCCATGTTACTGTAGATAAAATATCAAACAATTTCGATGCACGCCCTCAGTATAAAAAATGTTCTCGCTCGCTCGACGCATAATGGCTAATGAGTGGTTTAATTAACACACTGTTAAATCTTTTTATTTGAAAACAGACTTTTTTTATTCATACATGTATGTCCATATTATTGTACATAAAATATCAAACAATTTCGTTGCACGCCCTCAGTATAAAAAAAATTCTTGCTCGCTTCGCTCGCTCGACGCATAATGGCTAATGAGTCGTTTAATTAACACATTGTTAAATCCTTTTATTTGAAAACGGACTTTTTTTATTCATACATGTATGTTCATGTTACTGTAGATACAATATCAAACAAATTCGATGCACGCCCTCAGTATAAAACATGTTCTCGCTCGCTCGACGCATAATGGCTAATGAGTCGTTTAATTAACACATTGTTCAATCATTTTATTTGAAAACGGCCTTTTTTTTATTCATATATGTTACTGTAGATAAAATATCAATCAATTTCGATGCACTCCCTCACTGGCTCAGTATAATTTTTGTTATCGCTCGTTCGACGCATAATGGCTAATGAGTGGTTTAATTAACATTGTTAATTCCTTTTATTTGAAAACGGACTTTTTTACCCTATCAATGCACTACCGCAACCGTTTTATGAGGCTAGAGACGGACCCGAAAATTGACCAAAATTTTACGCCCCCCCTAAGCTGAAATCCTGGATCCGCCCCTGAAGGGTACGACCCTTTAGTATTACAACGCACTGCGTGTTTAGTGATTGACCCCTCTACAGTATGTCACTACGTTTCACTTTTCCCTTATGCGATAACTGGACAACCTCTTGGGACTCTATGATTGCATCTACTGAAACCCCGACCAACGGAGGTAGGTGCATGAGCTTTCGTCCCTCGGGTTTTCTGGTCGTACCCTAGATTGGTTTTCTCTTCGGCTGCAACTGCTGTGGTTGTTCAGTACAATTCTGGATGTTTCTTGTTTTGTATTTTATATAGCTTTACATTTATTACAGACCTTCCAAATCTCCGGATAAAAAATGGATTCTGGATTTTCAGTCGCTCTCCGGATCTCCGGATTTAAGTGTACAATCTCCGGATTTTCCATCAAAACATGATTTAACAGCTATAATTTCACAGTTTATCAACTTTTTCCCGAATTGGTCCTGTTACGCTCCCTAGTCAGAGGAATATATACAAGTGTCGAATCAGTGGGTCTTCCGTGTAATGCGCTGACTAAATATACAATTAACACCTAAGGACATAATTAGTTCCTTCAGTGGCATAACGACATGCGTAATGCAGCAATATCTGTGATTTCTTTAATTGGCCAACCTGACTGAAATAGCAAGTGTGAGGAACTAGCAACTCCTTGTGTGTGGTACCACTATAACAGCTGCTGCTGCGTACGATGATTATAATTTGTAGAGTTGAATTTGTATTTGCATTTAGCACGCATCTGTGTAGAAAATTAAGTGCACTTCCATAAAAAAAAATTGTGGTAGAAACTAAGCCAAGTCTTTCTAGTAATCGAATTACTATACGAATTTATTATTTTCTATAACTATCAAACAATGCATCAACTTGTATTAATTGCATCAATAATTTAAATTTGCGCTTTAAACAAATAATGTGGAAATCAAGTCGCGCGCTCCAAATTTCCATTTTAAACGTTCTTAGCGCGTTTTAAATCTTAAATTTAAAAAATCTCAGGATTTTGTTTTGAAAGTCTCGCATCCCTTGAATCGTGTTGTGTACACAATCCTCGCTATTATCCTGTCTTCCGCGCCCAAATAGACAAAACAGTGTAAACAAAACTACATCCCATCAAAAGGAATATTCTAACAATAAAGTCCACATCCAGAGAAAATAACAGAAGAACCACTAAGATGTTGTTGTAACAGGCCTTCCAAAACGTTTACGGATGCGAGACAACTCGTACCCGAGTCAACTCGTACTTCAGATAACTCTTATCGGTTTTGGACAACTCGTACCCGATTTTTGGACAACTCGTACCTCCTTACTTTTTTGTTGGACAACTCCTACCGGGTTTGGATAACTCATACCGGTTTTGGACAACTCGTATCTTAATTTTTGTTGGACAACTTGTACCGTCTTTATTTAGCGTACACATGTGCTATATCTTGATAATAAATAAAAGTTTAATCATATATCACATACTTGTAGACATTGTTCGCAAGTTCAATAATATATGAAACCAATTTAAATTTAAGTATATGTCGATTAATGTCGATAAATTTTAAATTTTCATTATTATTGTTATCATTATTGTTATTATTATTATTATTATTATTATTATTATTATTATTATTATATTTGCATGTTTCTATAATATTTTATTTAGAAATTGAGAACTGAGATGGCATTCATCTGTAAAACCTGTGTGAACAGAATCCCGTCACGCGATGATGCTGACCCTCCGGCCATCGACACAGAGATCACAACCGAAGAGGCAATCAACTTAGAATATAGATCGTTTAACCGGATCATGGTAGAAGATGCGTTGGCAGAGTTGCAGAGTTTTCAGACCGATGCCGAGACATCCGTACCACCGTGCGAAGAGGTAATCAAAGTGCTGAAAGCACTGATGGACCAGGGGCTTTGGAAATTGAACAGTTCTGTTGAGTGTACATGGTGTAAGTGCATTTATGAACATAAGTTCTGTGTTCTGCGTCGAATTTGGTTCTGTGTTGACAAAACTGGCGGAAAGCGGTGCAGGAGCTTTACGAGCGCGTAGAAAGGCGGCTTGCTCCCTGCCTTATAGTTGAGCCGTTTGTGCCAATAATACAGTTCATGTTTAAAGGGACACGCGAAAATCTTGAAGTATTTGAATAAGCACTGAATTAGCACTATTAATTTAAAAAATGCAAACCATTTTATTGGTGCTATATAATCATAATATAATCAACAATTAATTACATGCATAATATTAAACAAAGTTTTGGGAATAACTAAGGATACGCCAAACGTAAACATATCAAGATTGTCTTGTTTCTCTTTAATTTCAATTACAATTTCCAAATTCGATAATTAGCCTAATAAATAGCTAAGCTACTGCAGAGAGATATGAGAGAGAGACAGATATGAGAGAGGCAGCGAGCAAGAGAGAGAGAGAGAGAGAGAGAGAGGGGTTATTCATCTCTTTCTCTATCTCGCAGTAATGTTCATTAGCCATTAATCTGACATTTAAAAAGTGTGTGTTTTTACAGGGAGCTATATCGTAATCAACATCATGCATAACTGTTGAAAAATAGCACAACTAAATATTTAGACATAATTCATTATACTAAATTATACTAAATTATAACAAACTATAAACAAACTATCTCTATCTATGGATACTGCATCACCCTCTTCCGAAGATTATGTGCAGGTGCGCGTCTGTGCGGTTGTGAGTAATGTAAAAGATGATAAAAGAAAGAGTAAAATAAGGTGAAGGTGAAATAAAGATGAAAGTGTTATGTATGTTAAAAGTTCGATGAAGAACAAGGTGATATTTAAAAGATAAAAGACAGCGTTTTAATTTATGGCATTTGGTGGCTTACAGAGCAAACTGCCGGCTTGAACGATTCTAAGCTAGTCAGCAATACCACAGCAAGCGGAAAGAATGAATATTTGTAATAGTCAACGCGTGTGTGTATTTGACGAAAAGCTAATGGATGTGACAGTCTAGATAGTCTCAAGGGATGCTGGACATATGACGGCATTTGGATCATCCGATGGCAACTAGCCCATGGATGATTTTGAAAAATAGGCAAAGTCGGGCGTCGGAACGTCTGTCCTCGAGAGAGCGCCATTTCAGGTTATTTAGCATAGTTGTGACACTGGATTGATAGGAGTAATCATTGTGTACCCACCTCGCGGCTCTTCTTTGCACCATCTCCAACTTGTCTATATTGTGTTTCGTATACGGGCTCCACACTGGGGAGGAGTACCCTATCACTGGGCTGACTAGTGCTTTGTATGCGGTTGCTCTTATACCTGGGTTTTTGCTTCTGATGTTTCGCTTTATGAAACCCAGAGTTCTGTTACCAGATGTACTTGCCTTCTGAATATGGTTGTTCCAGGTAAGATCGCTGCTGATGTTGACACCAATGTATTTGGCACTGTAACTATAAACAAACACCAAAAATAATCAATGAGTACGAGTTTTTATGATGAGTACGAGTTGACCAATACATGAATACGAGTTGACCAAAATGTGTACGAATTGACCTAAGTACGAGTTGACTTAAGTACGAGTTGACCCGGAAGCCTAGAGAAGTCACGAGAAATCACGAGATTTTGTTGTCCAACAACCGTCAACAACACTGTGACAAGCCTCATCTCGTTGATTTTATTATAAATAAATTCGTTTTAGAAGCACAATAATGGACGATTTTCAGTCTCTGGAAGAAGTAAGTATAATTAAGTATTTGATTAGATGTGTGGTAAATCCGAATAGTGCGTTGTATATTCATGACTCGTAATTTTCCACCACAGGGGTCTTTGTCGCTACCATCCAACAAAAGTAGGCAAACCGTATCCTACATGAATTGGGAAGACTTCTCTGAGTCCAGCAGGCATATCATAGAATAGAATATTATAATATAGACAATCAATAAAACATGTAGACTGGAACCCACACATAAATAACATTACGAATTAGAGTCAAACAAACAACACACACACACTCAATTCCATCAAACTTCAGAGGAGAGATATAAATTATATAAACTCAAACTGTCCAAGAAACTGCCCTCTTTTTCAGAGGAGAGATATAAATTATATAAACTCAAACTGTCCAAGAAACTGCCCTCTTTCTTACACCAACTGTGGTTTATACAGTGTGCTGTGTTGATCAAGTTGACTATGAATGCTTTTGTCAAATGTATGTGCATTTCACTTACTAAAAACTGCGGCATTGGTTTTGTCGCTTTTTAATACTCACAAAATAATATGCCATTTTGGTACTGAAATACAAAAGTTAAAATAATAAATCGTCAATGATGATTGCATTTCTGATTTATTATTTTTAATGCTGACTTACCAAACTTTAATACAGTTGATACGGTGGTTGCGGATCATCGGTAGTAGCCGATCAGTTTCTTTTTACATATAATTTATTCAGCCCATATACATTGTTTTTTATCAAACATTCCATCCCACCCAATATAGATCTGATTAACTCTGCAGTTAGCATAGTGGAATATGACTCGCCATAAGTAGAGTTGTTTTTATTTCTAATCCTTACTTACTTACTTACTTTTATTCTATTAACATGCCTATGTCAGATAGGTCCCCATCAGGGGTTTGGAATAAAGGAAGATAGATAGATGTTTGAAGGGTGCACGATCACATACATCTATACATTAGCCTAAAGATTTGGTACATATTTCCGAGAGTAATTACCTACTTAGTGTAACACCAATCAAGAAAAGTGATCCGTTACTGCCTGAAGAATATGAGTTTTTTAAAATGAAAACAACAACAATATTTTTAAAATGAAATAAGGTATTACACGTTACAATTTGGTAAAATGCTCAGACCTGATCATCAAAATATCCATGATTTGAAGATTGAAACGTTTAGGGACAATGATCATGTAAACAGGCGAAACGGCAGATTTTCAACACTCAGCTATCACACATATAAGGCATAGTTCATAATAATGTTGGTTGTCATATTGCTGAAAGAGCAGAATCCAGTAAGAAACGCTCTTGGAAGTTTTCTTTAGTTTTAAATTTACGCTTTTAACCGGAGTGATCCTTTACTACCTAATGCACTCTACTGAAATATCCCTGACTTACTTTTCTGACTGTAACACTTAACTGTGATAACGTGTTGCCAAACTCTGTAAATCAGTCAATAATGTCTTATGATGTGTTTATTTTTTTATTTTTGACATGTTAAAGCTTGATGTTATAATGTAATAATTGGGAGCAATCAATTCAAGAATCTTAGGGATGTTTCATGATTGCTCCCAATTATTACACCTGTAATTTAAAATTGTGGCATATTTTCTCGTTTTATGACCCCATCAGTGAATGGTGAGGGGGCATATTGCTTTAGCCATGTTCGTCCATCTTTCCGTCCTGAAAAGTTTGTGTGTCTTTCTCCTCCCACACTTTTCAACCGATTGCTTCGAAACTTTACAGGATGCTTATCTATGATGTCAAGATGTGCATATTCGTTTCGGTGTCAAAATCGACCCAGTATTACCAGAGTTATGGTCCCTTTTTCGTCAATTTTTATGTGAAAATATCTTGTTTGTCTATCTCCTCCACACTTTTCAACCGATTGCTTTGAAACTTTACAGGATGCTTAAGTTATTATGTCAAGATGTCCATTTGTTTCAACGTCGAAAACGACCCAGCATTACCGGAGTTGTGGCCCTTTTTCGACAAATTTTACGTGAAAATATATTGTGTCTATCTCTTCCCACACTTTTCAACTGATTTGTTCGAAATTTTACAGGATGCTTACCCAGTCTTCGAATTAACCCACTAGCCCTAGCCCGGGGCTTGTAAACTCATTTGGGCCAGTATTTTTTTTTAATTTATATAGTCGGGGCTAAAGAAAAATATACGGGTTTTCATTGAGTATATAAGAATTTGGGCTAGTGACATGAACATTTTAATTCAAAGACTGCTTACCTATGATGTCAAGATGTGCATATTGTTTCGGCGTCAAAATCGTCCCAGTATCAGGGCCTTCTCTGGGATTCGCAAATGGAGCCAAATGAGACAAAATAATAAAAGTGGTAATAAAAAAATAACTTTGACTAAATATCCAATGTCAGTCATGAATGTTGTGTATTACTTGCCAATCTCGTCATACACCTTAATTTTTCGCCTAATAACTCTGCAAAAATTAGCAGCTCTTATTTCCAAGTCCAGAAGGCAACACTTGTCCATGATGAGGTGTGAAATACACACATTTGGTGTCCAGTATACATTAGGCTTTAATTATAACTGACAGAATAAAATAAACCAGTGATCAGTATAATTCTAGATAAAATTTTGTACTTGTATACATGTACAGTATTTATTTCGAAACTGAAACATTTCCAGATTAATAAGTTTTATTTTTAGCTCTACTGATCAGAGATCAGCAGAGCTTATGCCGTGGTGCGTCGTCCGTCCGTCTGTCCTTAAACTTCTATTTGTAGCGACTACTCCTCTGAAACTACTGGATGGATATTCATGAAACTTTACAGAAATGTTGCCCATGAAGTCTAGTTGATCCTAGCAAAAATTCATGTTGATGTGAAATCCAAGATGGCCGCCAAAGCTTGTAGCGACTACTTCTTGAAAACTATAAGTGATATTGATATGGGAATTTTTCTAAAATGATCAGCATGACATGATGTTGGTCCTTGTCAAAAATCGTTTTGATTCGACATTAAACATGGCTGCCAGTGGCCATCTTTGTTTACATAGGGTTATATAGTAAAAACTTGTAGCGACTACTCCTCTGAAACTACTTGGCGGATTTTCATGAAACTTTACAGGAATGTTGCTCTTGATGTCTACTTGATCCTAGCAAAATTTCAGGTCAGCCAGAAATTCAAGATGGCCACCACAGCTAAAAATAGAACCCCCCCCCACTTGTTTTTTTTACATATTTTTTGTTGTTTTAGTCAATTCTTACACATGTTGCCATACCCACCCCACACCTCTACCCCATCCCCAACTCAAACTCGATTTTTTATTATTTTTCTTCTTCATATTTTTGTGTTGTTTTGGTGAATTATTACATAGCTTCTTACACATATATGTTGCCCTCACCACTCCCACTCCCCTCACCATCCACCCCGCCTCTCTTCCACCCTCAGCTCGCACCCCACTCAATTTTTTTTTTTTTTTTTACATATTTCTGTGTAGTTTTGGTCAATTCTTACACATAGTTATGTTGTGCTCCCAACCCCACCCCACATTGTTGTAGCATTGTTTTCTGATGGTATATACTAGCTATAAATTTATTATTCTCCGAAAACCCGAATAGTCGAGCTGCGCTGTTCTCCGACAGCTCTTGTTTGTTATACAGTCAGTTATTTTGTTTCATATTGATATTACTGGTATTTGTTCATTTCAGACAGCATTTGTTGTGGATGAAGTGAGCAACATCATTAAGGAGGTAAGTTATCTCTGTATGACAACTAGTGTGTTTACATTGTACAAAACCTTCAACAACAACAAAACATTCTTCTTTTTTTTTTATAAAAACAGTAGTCTAGAATCAAACGTAACTATAGAAACTGCAGTAAACAAACCAAAACAACTTATTTTAGGAAACGAGGAGTGAACAAAACCAAAACAATTTTTTGAAATCAGCTTGATGAAAATAATTTGTTCCGGGTTGTTCTCTCCTGGTCTTCTATAGATACGTTTTATTTTCAACTTTTTAATTATAATATTTAGTCGGCATCCAGTTGACTGGAAAGTTGTGTGTATTCTTGTGCTTTCGTAACATCAGATATCAAATATTGTTTTAAATGTGAGTGAACCTAAGTCATTTAGGTCACTAATAAGCTAGAAATGTCTTCACCAGATAGGTTTCCTTGACAACGGTATTTCAGTTTATTATATTTCAGTTATATCTATATCCTATGCAATATATTTGCCTTATTAAAGTCATGCCAACTCGGATTATTATTTCCGGGCATAATTATTCGGGTAATCTTTTAATTATACCGACACGTCTTCTGATGTTAAAGGCAAAACTTATTATTCCTTTGCAGGGAATTGAAGGTGCTATTGGTGGCAATGCATACCAGCACAACAAGGTGAATCAGTGGACATCCAATGTCGTGGAGCAGTGTCTGAATCATCTTACAAAACTAGGAAAACCATTCAAATATATAGGTACATGTTTAATATCCATCTGATGAATCAGTGGACATCCAATGTCGTGGAGCAGTGTCTGAATCATCTTACAAAACTAGGAAAACCATTCAAATATATAGGTACATGTTTGATACACATCTGTTAAACAACATCGTTCACATATATAGGTACATCTTTAATGCCCGTCTGTTAAACATATTTCTCAGAACATGATGGCAACGCTTTTTTATGCTCCCAAAGGGAGGTATATAGTAATCGCACCGTCTGTTTGTCCATCCGTTTGTCCATCCTTCCGTCTGCAAAAACAATCATGTCTCAGTCATAGCAGTGATTGATAGAACTGAATGGATTTCCATGAAACTTCACAAATTTTTTTAACCACAATGAGATGGTGTGTCGAATGCAAGATTTGGGTGCATACCTAAAAGGTCAAAGTTGCACTTGGAGGTCAAATGAGTCAAAATTTTCGGGGGCAGTTATCACTTACTGCTGACATTTGTTGTTTTGTATGTAGTTTATGTTCACATTGAGGGCCTCCTTGGGCGGAGTAGTAAAGACACTGTGTCTAAAACGTTCTCGGATCTCACCGCTGCGGGTTTGTTCACACTGGTAGCTGGACTTGTCAAGCAAGACAGTGTCGAGTCTTACGGATGGTGCTAGTTTGACCCAGGAAAAATGTGGTGGTCTGCCTCTACCACAAAAAATCGACCATCATATATGGCCCAACCATAAAAATAATGGTCATTTGCAATTGGAGTTAATGTTTGAAAAACAAGCTTACTTTCGATTGCCCTTACTATTTAATAATAACAATTTTACAGCAACAGTCTCATTAATTTCAAATAAAAGATCAGCAGAGCTTATGCCGTGGTGCAGTGTCCGTCGTCCGTCCATCTGTAACTTTTTTGTAGCGAGCCGACTACTCCTCTGAAACTACTGGATGGATTTTCATAAAATTTTACAGAAATGTTGCCCATGAAGTCTAGTTGATCCTAGCAAAAAATCATGTTGATGTGAAATCCAAGATGGCCACCAAAGTTAAAAATATATTTTTAAAAAATTAAGTTTGTAGCGACTACTTCTTGAAAACTATAAGTGATATTGATATGGGACTTTTTCTGAAATGATCAGCATGACATGATTCCTTGTCAAAAATCATTTTGATTCAACATTAAACATGGCTGCCATCTTTGTTTACATAGAGTTATATAGTAAAAACTTGTAGCAACTACTCCTCTGAAACAATGTCTAGTTGATCCTAGCAAAATTTCAGGTCAGCCAGAAATTCAAGATGGCCGCCACGGCTGAAAATAGATTTTTTAAAAACAAGTTTGTAGCGACTACTTTTTGAAAACTGTAAGTAATATTGCTATGGGTGATCAGCATGACATGATGTTGGTACTTGTCGAAAATCGTTTTGATTAGACATTAAACACGACTGCCAGTGGCCATCTTTGTTTACATAGAGTTATATAGTAAATACTTGTAGCGACTTTTTCTCTGAAACTTCTTGAAGGATTTTCATGAAACTTAACAGAAATGTTGCTCTTGATGTGTAGTTGATCCTAACAAAATTTCAGGTTGGCCGGAAATTCAAGATGGCCATGGCTAAAAATAGATTTTTAAAATACAAACTTGTAGCGAATACTTCTTGAAAACTGTAAGTGATATTGATATGTTTTTTTTTCTAAAATGATCAGCATGACGTGGTGTTGGTCCTTGTTGAAAATTTGATTCGACATTAAACATGGTTGCCAGCGGCCATCTTTGTTTACATAGAGTTATATATAAAAACTTGTAACGACTACTCTGAAACTACTTGACAGATTTTCATGAAACTTCATTGACACAGGAATGCTGATCTAGCTTTCAGAACCTGCCAGTAGAGCTTCAAGGTCATTGACCTCTTGTTTAAAAACAAGTTTGTAGCGACTACTTCTTGAAAACTTCTTGTTCTGGATCACTCCTCGTACATTTACTGTATATTTTGTGTTTCAGTTACCTGTGTAATTATGCAGAAAAATGGTGCAGGTCTTCATACAGCGAGTTCATGCTTTTGGGACAATCAAACAGATGGTGGGTATCTTTTATAGCATATAATAGATGGAATGGTTAAGAGATTGAAGTGGGTACATCAGGCTTTGGGGCTGAATTTGCTTTTTAAAAAAAAAGCTATGAAATGACCAGTTAAAACGTGATAGATATATATGGAACATTAACAGTTTCTTACATATAATAAAGTGCAATACTTAATATTTATAAATTAATTCAAATCTTATCAGGCCATAGAGGAATCTCCAAGTTATTAAAATAGCTGTCACGGGGATCACCTTGGCTTTATCTACAAATGATGCTCATGTTCCAATGAATTGCAATTTTTTGTATCACCAAGTTTAAAATAGTTAACTTGGTGCATAACCATAGTTAGAAAATACCTTCTTCATGTCCTATTTTATATGTTCAGTGTAATATCTTCGATGGTTTATAGATCATTTTAGTTTATTTTTTATCTATTCAATACAAAAATAATCTGTTTGAATAATTCTAATATAAATACCACTCCTGATGTTCACCCTTTAATACTGGAAGGCAAATGAAAGTGTTGATCAGCCAGAATAGATCAAAGAAGTCTAACTGTGTTGATGCTACAGTTTTACATACAAATAATACACATCACTTTTTAACAGCCTTCTTTAGAATGGATTTAATCATTTTAGTT